>BLXT01002329.1:292517-303148 GCA_019648995.1 Plakobranchus ocellatus | reverse complement strand
AGAGAAATTTACGCAATATTTATATTGATTTTTCATTCAAAAAAACAGTTAATTAGATGAAATAACCAATTCTTTTCTTTATTTTAACAAATCGATCAGCTCTCTAAAGAATTCTGCAATTCTATTACATTAACCAATAATTTTTCACAATACCTTTTCGATGTGACTTTCTGTATTTTAATGAAATTTCTTACCTTTTATCTCAAAATAATCCATTGCCGTAATCGATTTGACATATTTCGAAAGAGAAGTCATTATGAAATCATTATGCTCTCCAACAAAAGGAAAACACAGAAGTTAGGGTCTAACTGACGCGTCTGTAAGGTTAAGCAGCTTAAAGAGCCAGGTGTGATAAACAAAGCAACGCAGGAGAGCAGAGTTATATTTACACAATACCAGTCACGCTAGAGACCAAGGTGGTCTGCATTCTAGATAATTATGTTTAAAATCACCTCCAAAATCTGAGTTGCATGCCATATATTGCAATTTTTCAAAATACATTTCCTAATATTTTTATGACCACACTTGGTTCCTTGACAGTTGTCTATATATGAAGCCATGCAAAGGCGATGCGCTTTGATGTAGTCTTGCTATCGTTTAACTTTCTAAGAATTACAATATGTGGTCTTGTTCTTATCCCAGAACTATACATGGCATGTTTTTTTTTTTTTTTAACACATATTTGTTTGAATGCCTTTTTTCTTTGCATAACCCTCCCCTCTCTCTCTCTCTCTCTCTCTCTCTCTCTCTCTCTCTCTCTCTTTCTCTTTCTCTGTCTCCCTCTCTTTCTTTCTCTCTCTCACTCTCTCTGTCTCCCGCTTCCATCTTTCTCTTTTTTACTACCTCGCTCAGTTTATTTTCGTATCCATTTATTATATCTTATATTTTTTTCACAAACGAATCACGCTCTAGCATGTGATTTGATTCCTCATTAAAATTGTTGAATACCGAATCCTCAAGATTCATATTGTGCTGTTATCATGTTTAGTCTGAAAACCCCGTGTTGTTGTTCACGCCTCTAGCACCAATCGCAGACTGGGGTCCTGTAATCCAAGACGAGTTCATCGCAGTTTTCCCCAACCTGCCCTTGGTTGGACACGATGTCAGGCTCGAGTGCTTCGCCTATGGAACGTGAGGAAAATAACATTTTGAAAGATCGCACCCAACAGTGCTTCTGCCAATGATAAACAAAAGTTGCAAATGTTAAATTATTGAACTGTCTCCCTCGCCCCTCTGTCCGCTCCCTCCCCGCTCCTCCCTTTCTCCTTCGCCATTTTTTTTTTAATCCGCTCAATGTTTAAGATCACAATACTTTCTGAATTAATTCTGATTCTGAAGAGTTTTAGCCTCACGCAATTGACCCTAGCGCGGGCGTAATCCTTGGTCTTTGGTCGTAACCTTTAGACTGTGCATGTCTTTTTGCGACCGAGCACCATTAGAAACGTTAGATAGCCACTCGATCCCCCTGCCAGAAATGCGCAGTCAAACCATGGGCAAGGGTTACGCTCACCAAGGTCGGATTTATTTGGTTTTACTTTCGTCTGACATGCACGCTTAAACTCCCAACTAGGCACTAAATTTTGATTTGTATGACTAGAAAATGTCACATTTACTTTTTGATATAAGCAACAGCCAAAGTATGTAACACAATAAATAATTAATGCATCATCAAGCAAGCTATCAACAGCATCACTGCAGACACTTCAAGCACCTTTTTCTACTAGCATCACATACAGTATTATTAGCAACCCCCAGCCTTCCTCCCCCGCCACCCTCACCCTCGCTGCCCACCCACTGCTGGCGTATGCTTCATTGATTCCCGTAATGTAGCTATCACAAACACTGCTACTACTACTACTACTACTACTACTACTACTACTACTACTACTACTACTACTACTACTACTACTACTACTACTACTACTACACCGTCAGCGACACAAAAATACATACATCTGTCATTTTCTAAATCAAATCGCAATTGATGAATTGTTTTGCTAAAATGTAATAAAGAAAGATAAAGAACATTTTTAAAATACCCATTCCATAAAATTACTGCGACTTTCATGATCTTACTTTTACAAGTTAGCATGGTGTTGCGTAAGCTGGTATGTTCTCATGTGATCACCAGTATTTCCTATGTGAATCATGTTATCAAAATGCATCCTGTTAATGTAACTTACGGAAAGTATCTACTGTCAAAGGAAAAAAAAAACATTTCCATATTTTTCTAAGTAAACTTATAGTTCTATCTTAAAGTATCTGATCTTATAAGTTTGGTGTGTCCAGGTCCACATCGGATTTCCACTACAGCTGGACTCGGGAGGGTGCCATGTTGCCCAAGCATTCCGAGTTGAGTGACCACAACCGAGTCCTGGTCATCCGAGAGGCCAGGCTAGAGGACCAGGGGGTTTACACCTGTCACGTGCAGAGGGAGTCTATTGCTGACCATAAAGCTGTGGATTTAAAGCTTGGAGGTAAAATAGTGATGTTTTTTTTTAGAATGGTGATGGGACAAACCAAATAGATAGGAGGACAAATGCTGGTTAGACGTTAGAAGTATGAAGGCCAGGAGGCTATAAAATTTCGACATAAAAAAATCAACGCCCAGTTAGCATTATAAAAGGAAACTTCTTGATAAGATTGATTTTTAAAAATCGAATATAGAAGTGTTGCAAGGATGGGCTAAATAAGACTGGTTACACCATAGACGGTGCGGTTTCGTCCTAGGTTTTGCCCCATCTTTCTATTCCCTTTCCATCATCTATCTCTTCCTCCTCCTACCTTCCTTGTACCCTCTTCCCTCTCTCCTTCCTTCTCCTCCTCCTCCTCCTCCACTTTCTCCTCCTCCTCCTTCTCGCCCTCCTTATCATCCTCCTCCTCCTTCCACCACCTTCCTTTTCTTTCTTCTCCTATTTCTTCTACTTCTCCTCCTTTTTTTCGTCCTCTCCCTATCCTTCACCTCTTCTTCTTCTGTCTCCTGTTCATGCTACTGCTACTGCACTACTGCTGCTGCTGTTTCCTTATTATCAGAAAGAGTTTTGCTTCGAAATAAGTTTTTATTATTCGTTTCAATCTGTTCTTTTTTTTATCCATTTTTTAATTTTTCCCTTCTTTTCATACACTTTTTTGTACATGTTAGAGATAGCTGCTAAAAAGCAATAAAAACAACAACTGCAACAAAAACAAGACATCAACATCACTAACAGCAATAACAAACACAGATTCAAGAACTCATTGGATTAATGTCTATGATTCTATCAACAAAATAAAATATTTTTTTTTTTCATATTTACGTTTTCCCCACCTTCTGGTGCAGCGAAGCCCTACTTCATCACGCCCATTCACAACCAGCATGCAGACATCGGCGCCGCTCTTACATGGAGATGCGATGCTAGAGCTAGTCCCGCACCAACCTTCTTGTGGATGAAGAACGGCCAGGTCATCAGATCGGACCCCAAACTCTTCATGCGGGTGGGCACAATTGTCCTCTTGAACAGTTATACCGTCATGACACCGGTGATAGTTTGATGTCCAGCATTTCGTTTTGTCTCTTCCGATAGCGATGCTTTGACAGAAAACTGACGACCACAAACCGCGAACCACGGACTCTATAAATAGTAACTGAATTGACCATGATTTGACTGCCGTGTTGGTTTCTTCATGGCAAAGAAAAGAGACAAACAGATCTTACTGGCTATTATCCTAACTGTATCGCTCTTGTTCGGCTCTTGGTTTTTTGCGTGAATGGAGAAAGGAAAAAAAGTTATCTCAGCTTGACTTGCGAGTGTCTTTGCACCTTCAGCTTACAATGGTTAAATGCTAAATCTGCCCTAAAGATATTCTAACAGAAATTGTTTCATCTAGCATTGAGTTCAGTAATCTACCATGGATCTTATTCATCCGCCATTGAACTCATTAATCTTTCATGGAGGCTATTTATCTCCATTATTCAAATATAATGCAGAGTAAGGCAAGATCGAAGAAGAAATACAATTATAGAATGAGATGCCAAGATCATCTTAAGAATAATAATAATTATATAACTATCCTATTATCCAATAAGGTTTTCATTTAAAAAAAAAGGAAACCAAATATTGCAGACAGACGGATAGATAGATAGATAGATAGATAGATAGATAGATAGATAGATAGATAGATAGACGAATCTTTCGCCCAGATATGCAACCAATTATGATTTCTAGTCTCTTTTTGCCAAAAAAACTAAGATTGATCAAAATATTTCCATGCCATTTTTTTCATTATTTTCATGAGAATAATATTTGCTACATGTCTCCTCTACCCCCTTGCTGTTGAAGGTGAACCACAATGTTCTAGTGATCAGCAAGCTTGACCCAGATCTTCATAATGGGATGTATCAGTGCGCGGTGTCCAATGTTCATGGAACTAGTCTGTCAGAGGGACAACTGAGGGTTCTGGGTAAGGGAGGTTACTGACATAGACCGACAATCAGGGTATGAACTAGTCTGTCAGAGGGATAACTGAGGGTTCTGCGTAAAGAGATTACTGACATAGACCGACAATCAGAGTGCATGAGCTAGTCTGTCAGAGGGACAACTGAGATTTCTGGGTAAGGAGATTACTGACATAGACCGACAATCAGAGTGTATGAACTAGTCTGTCAGAATGACAACTGAGGGTTCTGGGTAAGGAGATTACTGACATAGATCGACAATCAGGGTATGAACTAGACTGTCAGAGGGACAACTGAGGGTTCTGGGTAAGGGAGGTTACTGACATAGACCGACAATCAGAGTGTGTGAACTAGTCTGTCAGAGGGACAGCTGAGGGTTCTGGGTAAGGGAGATTACTGACATAGACCGACAATCAGAGTGTGTGACTGTGAACTAGTATGTCAGAGGGACAATGAGGGTTCTGGGTAAGGGAGGTTACTGACATAGACCGACAATCAGGGTATGAACTAGTTTGTCAGAGGGACAACTGAGGATTAAGGGTAGGGGAGATTACTGACATAGACTGAGAATCAGAGGGTTGCCCTTTGCTCTGTGAGAGCCCAGTAAACATTTATGTTGTGCATTAAGTGTCCATAAAGAAAAGGTGAGAACGGCTGGTTGCTGACAAAATGACGCAAGCTATCACTGCTACTTTAGTTGTAATAACACGCTCAAAGTCAGCTTTTTTTGGCTTACTTCTCTGGCTCATCCATGTTTAATTCGATTATGTTTTTATGGCCTACAAATTAGAAGCTAGTCAATATTGTAATATGCCCTTTGAGCGGTGATACCACCATTGTTTACTAAGCCGCTTAGAATATTTCAGGCAGAAATTCACGCCCTGGCTTGACAAAGACTGAAAAGCCAGGACTCATCGTGTGCTGGGCGGGTCATGTGCAGAAAAATACGCAAAGCAAGAACAATAAAATGAAAAAAAGCACTTGCATTAACTTTTTTGGTTAGAAAACACGTTGAATGGTTGTGAAGAAGTTGCTCGAGAAATGCCCTACTCCTTTGCAAAGAAAATCAACACCTCTACAAAAAAACACAACTAAGTGTACTGCAAAGTTTATGAACTTGTTATATACTAGCAGTTTTATCTCCCAGTCGTTTATATTTTCCCCAAATTTAACGGTTTCGTTTCCTATACATGCTGGTTCTTTTCGTTTCTCCCCACTGCTTGCATCTTCCCAGAAATGGCCCCAAACTTTTACAAATACCCGCTGCCGCCAAGTACCAGGGTTCCTAAGTCCGGCAACGCCACGCTTGCCTGTAGACCAGAGGGCGCTCCTGAACCAACCATTACTTGGTTCCGCAATGGCGTGGAGCTCTCTCTGCTCAGGAACGAGGCTGACACAAGGGAGAGTGACGGTTATCTGACCTTGACCTCAATACAGGACAGTGACGCTGGAAGGTATACATGTAAGGTCGAGAATTCTCTTGGCGTGGCTGAGAACAGCACAGAACTAACAGTTGTAGGTAAGCCTATCGTCCCAAGTCGGTGATGGTTTGTTGTAGTACTTATCGAAATTTCTCGTTCAGAGAAATCCAAATATGGCCAGATGGATTGTTTTGCTTTTTTCGGGGGATAAAGGGCTTTCTGTTAGTAACTTTTTATGCTGACTTGAAAAGTTGGATTCCATCTCTTTCCTGACTAAGATTTATATCTTAGGCATTCTTTCTTATTGAAAAGGTCACTTACCTAAAAGTTAACGAGAAAAATAAGTGGAACAGAGAGCGAAGGGGAAGTTCAAAATCGTTCTCAAATTTACGGCGTGGATTTTTTGGAGAGGTAGAGTGGGAGGAAAGGAGGGAAAAGGGAAGAAAGGAGGGGGAGAAGGGGTGCGTTGTAGCTTTGGAAGTTATCTATACAATATGGGGAGTTTTTCAATCCGAGAAACGGAATTGAAATTTGCAAATGTCAGCCATATTTAGATCACCACCTTAGCGTCTGTTGCCGACTTCGTTTTCTCATAAGCAATTTCCTGTTAGAATCTCTCTCTTTTGCTAGACAAGATGTTTTCTTTAAGATCCAACATGATCCGAATGTTTAAAATAAGAAAAGGCAGTTTCAAAAATTAAATCTTCTGTTTGCGGGCATAGAGATATCGACAGAACGTAAAAATATCCATTTTTGCTTTGGCCTTTTTATAAGTTCATTTCCCTCTTACGTCTACAGTTATACTCCATGCTTGTCTATCAACCCTTTAATCATAAGCTACATTAAATATGATTCAAATCTAATCAAGCAAATCTTGATGCTTTCCTTAACCATTCGACAATTTTTGAAAATAGGAATCCAAAACAATATTAGAGCAGGAAAATACGCCTACAGCTCCGCCTACACCAAAAAATAAATAAATAAATAAATAAATAAATAAATAAATAAATAGACAGAAAAGTTGAAAAGCAAAGAGCCGAGGAAGAGAAAAAATCCCAGAGTGCATCAAACAAAAGACACACCTTTACATCACTAGCGGTACTCCAAAGTGATTCAAAGAATTCGTGGCGTAGACCACAGAACATCTCAACAAAAATAAGTCATGACACGGTAAACAAGTTTAATGGAAAATTTCCTGTCTGAGTGGATCAGACTATAATAGTGTAGGATTTTTTTCTGAACGTGTAAGATTTATTTTTTCGACCAGTTGCTGCAATATTGTTGAAGGAAAGCAGGTTTTCAGACCAACTCACCTTTCTTTCTTTTTTTTTTTTTAATATACAGTATTTCCAAATTCTTGACATTCCGTAAATATTTCGGTTTCGAAAAAAAACAACTTATCTTATTTTAATTTTTCCCCGTCAAAATTTGCTTTGTTTTGAGATATAAAATGGAAGAATCTCGTTTTTAGGATCTTGAAGTCATTTTTCTTAACCTAGATTGATAAAGAAATAGATAGTATTAAAATTTCGGTGAGGTCAACTCGACCTCTTCAGAAACAACCCTACAGACACCCACACGCCTATTCGAACCTAGCTCTAAGAACAACCATATCTTTGGCTTTTTCCTTCCATCAACAGAGGGCACCCACATCACTGTAGCTCCAGAGGACCAGAGAGCGCCGGTCAACAACACAGTTTTCTTCCAGTGCAGCGCCACGCACGCCCCTGGCTCCGACATGATCTACCAGTGGAAGTTTAATGGCATCACTATTGATTTTCACCGCCACCCAGAATATCAAATAGTAAGTTGAAGAATTATATTCTTCGGTCAGCATTGAGGAAGGATATTCCTGTGATATGTGCGCGCACGCTCAAGTCAGTTGGGCTCTTGCGATGTCAGACTGGTTGCTATTGATTGTGGGCTAGATTAAAGATTGTCTAAGTAGACAATGTTTTTTTTTTTAACTATTATTTTTAAAATTTCAAACTTTATGGCTTTATTGATTGTCATATATTTTGGGTGCGTTAAGATATTACTATGGGAATGATGAATTGCTAAGATTACTATAATCATCATTATTGAGATTTTTGCCCAAGATCTAAACATGAATTGTGAACCTATACCATCTTGAGAGCCTTGGCTGCGCTCCCCCCACCACCCTTGGCATTGTCTCTATCATGCGCTGGCCTTTTTCAAATTTCCCTTGTTACTTTGTTTCATGAATTTCGTATCTTTTATGTCGCTCAGTCTGATAATTAAATTCCCTCGTCTCTTTCTTTGACAATATTCTGTCGATCCTTCGGTTCGATGAAATATTCTCGGTGACTTACATTGACCGAATAAGCTAATTATCGATTCGTTACTTGAACATGTAGTCCCTTCCTTCCTCCCTATACAATGGTATCGTCGGACTTTGACCCTGTCACGTCGGCGCCTGGTAGGGGGCACGACAGGGGACAGGAAGGCTACACCTGCAGCGCTTCTGCCGGCTGTGGTGGAGGCGGTATATTAACACTACCATGGAGGCAGAGGAAAACGAGCGGTTTGATCACAGGTGGAGTTAGTAAGTCAATCCAGGTGGTCAGACACGTAAATGACCACACGCTGCGGTCACTGAGAGAAAATCTTCCGGTTGTAGCTGTCCCAGAAACCCTAAACATTAAGATTATGTATCTGATTATGTGAGCCAAGAGAAAACAGGGATATAATGTGTGGAAATCGAGGATAGGAGGGTAGAGTTGAGAATCTGACCGGGAAGACGATGCCGAGTGACTTTTTTCGAGAAGAGAGAAAAAAAGAGATCAGTGGAAACCTGATACTACAAAACCTCCTGGCTAAAATACAGCAAGAATATTATAGGAATGTTTTCAGGCGCACTTTAAGGATGGTTTAGGAAAAGTGATGCAGGGGCGCTTCACAATTTAACTGACGTATGAAGTGTTTGAAAAACAAAACGTTTATAGGCCCAGTAACACTCCAAAAGTTTTGAGAAACTGGTTACCCTGTCAAAACAAAGGAATATGGCATCAAATTGACGTTATCACAAGCATACAGCAGACCTTGGTTTTGCTAATTATCAGCTCTATTAGACCTCGCAACACAAGACATCCCCTTACGCCGCAAGCGGCTTTTTGGTCCTAGTTAAATCGCTCATTACCTCGGGGTTTTTTGGCTTTTTTAAGACAGTGAAATGGTGCCTGTTACACCTCGACTGTTTGGGGATGATTTGGAAGACATCAAGTAATGCAACAAGCTAAATACCAACTTACAACCTCCAAGCTCAAATTCAAGATTCGCAGGAAGAAACCCATTTTTTTAAAGAGCAGAATTGAGACTAGTATCCCTGAATAAGTGGTATCTGTGGTCACATAGTCGATTCAAGGGCAGAAGATAAGGCGAGGATAGAAAAACTTTGAGTGCGATAACAATATGAACGGCTATTTGTAGTGTTAAAAATGATGGAAAGGAGACTAGTGATTAGTTAAATTAGAATTCGACTTTCTTTACTCCACTTGCTAGTTTTATCCTGTCTGAAGCAAATTATATCACACTGTTAGAGAAAAGCTCGACAAATGAATTAGCAAAAATATAATCTCGGAGTGTGAGCATACAATTAAGGAGGTGACATCTTCAGTACTTACTAGACAGAAAAAAAGATGACCCTTAGCGACTGGTTTTGAATTTTAGAAAGGTGAAACATAAAACTTGAAGACGCCATTTTAAAATGCAAATTTAAGGTCAGCTTTAAAGTTGGTGAAAAAAATTGTACTTACGGCATCCACCAACCTTAAAGATGCCTAAATTTTTATCCCTATGCATAACATAAAGAAAAGTCCTTTGTTTAAGAGGAAAGACAGAATATTTGCGTTCAATGCCTTATTTATTGGTCTTGCCTTAGCGCTAGGTTGTTGCCAACTTCTTTAAACCTGTCTTTTCTTGTCTTGGGAAGGTTTGTTACATTTTTTTTTTTTAACTCATGACAATCCGTCTCTAGAACATACTGGCTAGAGTGACTCTACATCTGCACTTTCAAGGACAGGTTTTGTAATACATACAGATACATCAAAGTGTGCACCATCAAAAGCCAAACGATATTTGGGAATCCCTACAGACTCGAAAACAATGATAGTAAAGCTTTATGAGAAAAGAGATAAAAAGCCTAGGTGATTCCTGCAACGATTTATACAGGGAAGAAAGAGCAATATCAGAGATTTGGCTGCTATAGTTCGTAAGAAGGTCTTAAGTTTCCCAGCAATAGTTTATAGATCTCTATACTACTGTCGCTTAACAGAGGCGAAATAGTAGCATCGAAAGATCACATGGGGAATGTTGATTCTTTGATCACACTATGTATTGGCTCTAAATATGAATGACAACGGTGAGTTTTTTATGTAGACTGCGACAGTCCCAAGCTATTGGGTGGGTTGAGGAAAGCATTCTCTTATAAATTCATTTTTAGAAATATTCATTCATGTTATCCAAAATTTTTAATCAATGACACGGGGCATTATATTTTTTGCCAATGCACTCTGCATAGGCTCTTGTATCCCATATGCTACAAACTCACGGAAATATCCTTCCTCAATGCTAGATGAAAAATAATTGAGGATTAAATGAAGACTTACCTGTAACTGAAGTTTTATCTAGATTGTTCGAGTTGGTAAGGTTTACATATATCCTCCCGGATCTAAAATTTTCTCCTCGAACTAACCGCACCCTTTGTCTTTAATTGTTCAATACTTATTGTGACTGCAATGTGGAACAAATCGCCT
>BLXT01002329.1:195826-205892 GCA_019648995.1 Plakobranchus ocellatus | reverse complement strand
AAAAAAAGAAATAAACTTGTAATAATTATGCTGCAGTGTAGGCTATATTTACCACAAGTTTTAAAGCTGGTAAAAAGTACCGGTGGGTATGGTCAATTAGAAAAGAGAGAGAGAGAGAGAGAGAGAGAGAGAATGTGTGAATAGCTCACTTTTCATTCCCAATATAAATTAATTTTTCGTTACCTCATATGTGTGTGCCATCCTCTATAACATTCAATTTTATGTTTCATTTTTAATAGATGTAGTACAGCACACATAAAATCTTAATTATTCATAATTATTGTATGTTTTTTGTTACAACGGATTAACTCTCATTTTTTTCTAAAAGTGCTCTAATAAGCTACCCAAAACTAAATTTTCAATATTGAATTAGGAAATTTTTAATCATTTAGTTGGATATACATGTGTATATTTCATTTCTAAAAATTTTTATACCAAATTTGTTATTCTATCTCTATTTTCAAGGAAGTTAGGTGAATTTCAAATTTCTGAAAAACGCTCATTGCGCAGTTGTGCGTGTAAAGCCAATTTGTCTTCCTCTTGCTCTCACTAAAAAAAATTTCAAACACACATCAACAATTTTTTCATATACACAGATTCAATATTAATGACAACAAGCTCAATTTTTTTTCAAATCAATCCCATTTATTAGTTATAAAAGTTATATCCGGTACCAAGATGATACATGTACAAATAAAATGTTCAACATTTCGCCAAGGGAGACAAAAAAAAAAAAAGACTGCAAAGCACACTAGATACACAATAGTACACTGTATATACATAAATTCAACGAGCAAGTCAATTTAATGTAAAACAAGAGAGTGAGAATGTAACTTCTGTAAATAAAAAGAAATATTTAATTAAAAGAAACATTTAATCAGTTTGAATTCATTAATTATTATTTGTAAAATGGGATATAAAAAAACTAAAATTGAATTGGGTTTCTTTTTTTATTTTAAAATACTACAAAATCTACAATTTTTTTTACCAATTTTGGAGTTCATGGTATCAAAATGTTCACAAAAACAGACTGCACAACATCCATGTGATATAATGTACTCTCCTATTTAAGCAAATAAATTGCTGAAACATAATGTACAAATATCGTTTTATTGACTAATAACCATCATCAAAAATATTCAAAATGACATTTTTTCATACAAATAAACTTTTGCAATGGACATTTTTTTTTAAACAACAATTAATAAATTTTAACAAGATTGGAATTTCAAAAAATTGTTGCAGATTAGAGACGTTCAATATTAAGTTACGTGTACAAGCGCCTGAAACTTATAAAATCTAAGTCTACACCTGATCCCAGAAATACTTCCTAGACATCATCAGAGAGGCCTTGTATTTTTTTCACCATCTTCTCAATCAGTGGTGGAACCCTTGGTGGATCATCATCAGGCTGGATTTGTTCCAATCATGACTCAAGCTAGTCAAAAACGCAACAAAAGCACATTATAAGTAGATGCATATTATTTTTCATCTCAAGGAATAGGCCTCCATCAAGCCTTATTGTAAATGCAATGTAAAGCTTTGCACAAGCTTTTTTGTTCATGTATATATACATACAGACTATTCTATTTTCTACATGTATTCAACAAGTTATCAGTATTATCACGGTAAACTGAAAAATCCAAATGATAAAAGAGACATGAAAGGGCATGCTCACAGATCATAAAAATATTTCCCTTTCTACTGAAAAAAAAAAGGGTTACATTTCCAAAACAAAAAAAGATTAAATCACAAATTAGTATACGCCCACCATAAAATATTCTCCAAATTTTTTATTGCTTTCCTATTTTCCTCACCACCAATTATCTCACTGGCATAATTTGTTTTAACAACACACCTTTTTTTAAAATCTTTTTATTAATTTTAATGCATGTTATTAAAATGCACATCAACAATTTTTCATATACACAGATTCAATATTAATGTCAACAAGCTCACTTTTTTTCAAATCAATCCCATTTATTTTTCATCTCAAGGAAGGCCTCCACCAAGCCTTATTGTAAATGTAATTAAAACTTTGCACAAGCTTTTTTGCTCATGTATATATACATACAGACTATTCTATTTTCTACATGTATTCAACAAGTTATCAGTATTATCACGGTAAAATGAAAAATCCAAATGATAAAAGAGACATGAAAGGGCATGCTCACAGATCATAAAAATCTTTCCCTTTCTACTGAAAAAAAAAGGGTTTACATTTCCAAAACAAAAAAGATTAAATCACAAATTAGTATTCGCCCACCATAAAACATTCTCCAAATTTTTTATTGCCTTACTATTTTCCTCCCCACCAATTATCTCACTGGCATAATTTGTTTTAACAATACAAATTTTTTTTAAATCTTCTTTTTAATGCACGTTATAAAAATGTTACTGGTACCTTTCTCCATGACTGATTACTCTCCTAGAGAGGGCCACAAAACTCATAGATCAATTTGATGTTGATAACAATTGTGGGCAGGTTAGGGAGCTTTCCTTTTCCACTTGCCAAAAATGTGCGCTGAAGTTCATTGCAGTTACCACTCACCATCTTTTACTACAATGATTTAAATAAAAAAATTAAAAGAAATTAAATGGTACGTTATATAACTCAACTTGATATAAAAAATGCAAATATATAACACAATTGATTTGTAATGTATTGGTATACCTGATTTCTTTATATAAAGACCAATGAGAGAATGTTCAGCTTCTGCATTCATCTGCTCTGAACAACAGCCTATCAGCCAATCATGCTCCACCACAATGCAGCCTGTTTCTGATGCAGAGTCTTCATCAAAGAGTCGCTCTCGAAAGAGGCAAAGGAATCCAGAACATTGGAAATGTACCAAACGACTGAAAGCCGCACAAAGAGGACAATCTTATATTACCGTCAGAGGGAAGGAAAAATGTGCCAGGACAATAAAAACAAAGAAAGACTGTTTTAACTGTAAGTTTAAGTGAGGCCTAATGTTCACAGGAGAGGACAGAAAATGCTTTAATGCCTATTGGGGAGAGAGCCAGGAGGGGAAAGATAATTTTATAGCACATACAACAGAAATGAGTGAAAAAAAGAGGTGTAAAGGGAGAAAGCCGTTGCAAAATGTCCATAGATTATTATTTTATGTCCTCAAAAGGAGAAATCAGAGTGTATAAAGATTTTTATCTTAGTACACTAGACATATCACAGTCTGTTGTTTACAAGGTGCAGGAAAATATTGATTCTTTCACTGGGACACCCCAAGGACCAAAAAAAGGTGCGCCAGTAAGGTGCGCAGCCTTGTGGAAACAGCATATATCAGGACTTTGTTGCATCCCTCACTGGAGATTTTCTATACTTGTGTGTAGACCTGGATTTTATTTCAACTGGTTTATCTTCACTTGGTGTGACAAGGGCCAACATTTTCGAAGAAAATCTACAAATTGACGCAAGTAAATTAAATAACAGGATCATCATTGATCTAGATCTATTTCGATCTCAGGATGGATTATCTAAATCACTGATTATGGGACTTTTATCCCGTGTTTGTGGTGTAGATATGAAAGTGTTGAAAAATCTATTATTCCAAGTTTTTTAAGTCCAACCGTTTCAACTACTTCTTTGAAGCTGCTGCATCTCTTGTTTTACACAGAAGTGATATTTTAAGATTTTTTAATTCAGGAATTTTGCCTGAAATTACAAAGTGTGTCTCTAGACATGAAACAATGAAACCTTTATAACATTTTATAGCACATCGTCTTATTTTGTATGAAGTTCCAATGCTGTTCTCCTAAAATATTGGGAAAGTGATGCTGACTTGACAATGACATAATGGACATCGAATAATGCATGTCTGCACAAGACAATGTAAAAACAGGGTTTAATCCTTCGCCAATCACTTCACAGGTATTTCAGTATGGTGGAGAAATTTCGGCAGCAGGTGCCGGGTGTGAAGGCAAAAGAATGCCCTCTGTATCGCCCTTTCCATCGCCAAAATGGCTGCTGTCTGTCTATGTAGCTGTTGTGTTTTCTGACTTGGAGGAGCTCAAGTCCGCCATCACATCGACACTGGGCAAGATCCTAAAGATGGACTCCACCAGGGGGGTTACCAAGAAACTCGCCAGCTCCGGCAGCAGGACAGCAGCCTGGTGATAACTAATGTGGGGAAGGAACATAGACAGGTAAAATGAGTACATCATTCAAGCACAATATTGCACATCGTTATTGCATCGTTTTCTTGTAAATGAGAAAAAAATGTTAAAAGCAAAAATTGCCTGAATTATGAGCAAAACAAAGCATCCTGAACTAATTTTGCTAAAATCAAAGAGTGATCTTATCTTACTTGGGTACAAAGGCAGAATCATAAATGTTACAAATATTACCAGTGCATGAAGGTGATGTCGCCGCCCTTAGATACGCAAAGTCGCTAGAGCTCCAGTCTTGCGGCCTAGCAAGTGACAGTCCACAGCTGTCCCCCACAGAACTGGCCACCCACTGCACGCGTGAGACTCATGGTGCAGCAAAGACTGAAGCCCTCATTGACAAGCTTCTGACCAACCTGATAGGAGCCATGGGGCTGGAGATGTTGGGTGTGACCCTCTTCGACAATGAAACAATCACCAGCCCTTGGGATCAACAGAGGGACCGAATCATCTGCATCCAGGACCCGCCCAAGGTACCTCTTCACAGGCAGGTTGGGACCAAGTCGAAAGGAGGGCTTGCTCTGCCAGTATATCACTGTGCACGAGGATTCACATCTTTGGAGTCGTTCTATTTGCACATCAACAGATACATTCCAGGTATGTTACCACTCCGACAGCTGTGGAGGGAGCAAGCTATTTATCAATATCAATTCTGTTAAGGTAGACCACAAGTATATGGACCCACATCTAAAACAGCATTAAGTATCTTGTACATATTTCCCTTGCTTATATGTGGCCATTAATGTAATGGTGATATTATTTACATTTTGCTGTGAAGGGTTGAAAATTGCTGTTCTTTTACCTTGCAGGAGAAAGCACCAATTGTGCAAACTTCCAGGCATACATGCTGGGGGGGATTGTGCAGTGGAACGAAGACAGGCGTTCTGCGGCCATGTCTGATAAAACATTGCTGTGCTGTTACAGCTATGAGCTGCAGCATGTTGTCAAAAGAACCGCAACATCAATTGAAGCTGATCCTGGAGTGAATCTGCAACAAACAGCACGGTACACAGTAAGAACCAGACAGAAGCAGCCAGGCTAGAAGGACACAGCCAACCAAGCAGGCTCCAGATGTGAAACAGTTAGGATAAACTATGCTGACTGTTCATTCTGGAGCTTATCTGTGGCTAGAGGATATTGTGTGGCTGTATGGCCCACCTCCAGCTGGACAGCTCGGACACACCTCAAGCTGACCATCCTGGCCCTTCTGTCCTCAGCTCTGTGATGTCTGTGTCCTCTGTTCCTCCCACACTAGTTGTGGTGAGGTGACAGATGAATAAAAAGTGTAGGGTTAAGGATGAGGATAGAAAGTATAAGAGGGAGAAGCTTTTCAATATTATGTAAATGCTGTGGGCAACCCAAACTAAAAGAAATGGGCCACAAAGTCTTCAAAGGGTACAGCCATTGCCCAAGTGACAGTGACAATGAAACACAGTCAATCTGTTCAATTAAAAAATTTAAATGAATTATGTCGAACCTGTGGAAAACTTCTGCTATCAAATAAGCAGAAAAAACTATACAGAAAGCCTACTCTATGCACTAAAATTTATTCTGACATTCTTTTTTGTCTTTGGACTTAATACTTTTAATGACAATAAGGAATGTCATTCTCCATATATGTGTTATAATTGCTTTACAACAATGCGAACTGTCGAAAAAAGATTCACTGGAGCATCATTGCAGTCAGCGAGAAACATGATCAAGGCAAGCCAAGACATTTGGACACTTTATGACAGTGAAAAAACTTTCAATAATTGCTCATCATGCTACCAGCGTTTGAATTTAAGACGAGGATTTATTGGTGGCTATAGCACATCATTAACATTAAACGCAGACCATACCAACAATGATACATTTAATTCTAGGGTAGAACACTTCAACACATTTGACATGTTGCGTGTGTACAGCGACCTCAAGAAGCAACATAGGCCTCTATGCATTCTTTCTGATAACTTTACCAAGACAACTTCAAGTTAAGCAATAATAATGTTCCTCTTTATTTTTCTGTACTTCATGACTACCTCAAGCAAGAGAATGAGAAAGCCAAATTTTTCGGAAAAGGGATCCACAAAATTATTAGAATTGGTGGACAGAAACATTGAAAAAATTGGCCAGATGGCCAATACATTGAGGGCCAACGCCATAAAAAAGGCCACATGGCAAGAGATTGCCACGTAGGTTTCATCCACTTTCCTGGTGCATCGGGATTAGGATGAATGTCAGAAGAAATGGCAAGTAAGTATATACCAATCTAGGTCTGACTCTATGATCTCCACCATTTCATTTTTTTTTTTAAGTATTTTATTTTTTATGAGTATATTTATACTTGTTTGTTTGATGAAAATAATAGTACACAGTATTCACAATATATTTTGTCAATTCAACTACATCTAACAGTTGTGCTATTGTATCATTCAGTGTAAAATCGGAAAGATTTCCTCTTCTTCATGCAAAGCGATATATATTGAAGAGAAATATTTTATGAAAAAAAAAAAAAAAACATATATTCTAAAGCTTGTATATCTTATTAATTTTTTGGCATTCTTTGGATATTGTCTGAGGTAATGGCGTCCCTTTTGTTTACAACTTTTTGACAAAATAAAGACTAGATCTGACAGAGTGTACTTCATTTTTGGTATGCAGTAAAGAATAGATTTGAAATCTATAATGAAAGAAATCATGCCATAAAATTAGGACTTCAAAATTTTATTTAAACCCCCCCTCAAAAAAAAACAAACCCATCTTTCTAATTTTTTTATCTACATCTACATCTAGAGTAATTTCTTTGCCTGGTTCTTTAACATTATTGAAAGATTTTGGATTCTTTTGCAAAGTGAGCTTCATAACAATTAGTAAAGACAACTTTAGTAAACCAGTGATAGTTTTAAGTTTATCAATACATTTTCGTGTTCTAACAAAATTTAATTTGTTTAAAGATTTTATTTTAGATGTTATAAAAAAGTTTAAAAATTTAGATGTATGCCAGATGAATTGCATATACAATGTATGTATCTGCGTGAGCTTCGTTGAAGTAAAAGCAGCCATTAGAATTGAGCCTAATGAACCTGCGGCCGAAATACTTCACTTAGCGGTGACTTTTTTGACACAAAATTTACCAGACCCTACATGCAAGCAGTGACAAAGAAATATTATCACACTGCACACTTGCAAGCAAGATTTAGAAACTTGCAATCCTTCCTCAGTGTTGATCTAGACTTTATCAAGTGACAAGACTGAAAACTGTAGGCGTGACAAAAGCATTGAACCAATCAAATTATGTCCATTGTGTAACCAGTGGTATCATTTTAGATTTGCTTAACTCTCTTTTCCAAGAGAGCATTTCTCATAAAGAACTCTCCATGAATGCATTCTCAATATCAGAATGCAGCCTCCATAACCGTATTGTGTCTGCAGGAAAGAAGAATAATTATGGCAAAAATGAGGCGGCATCCTGCCGCTCTACAAGTTTTGCATGACACCAGAATTCTACCCAGCTTTGCCGGCATGCAATACAGAGCCACAAGAATGTGATAAAGATTTGTCAGTATCATTAGATGTTTTACCCCCACCACCATCTTTAGTCACACATGGACCATCACTGTGTGGTTTAAAAAAATGTGATGAATTGGAATATTCATTCCAAAGGAGATTGCCCAAGGAGGCAAAGCGAAAGGGAAAACAATGCTGCAATGGGATAAAATTAAAAAAAAAAAACAAAAAAACAAATGCCTTAAACTTATACATCGAAGTTTGCTTTTGGAAAATCTTTTGCTTATGGAACAAGGTATGCAAGGAGGAAAAACTAATACATTAGAGCCCAAACTTGAATTTGCAAGCTTCAAAACAAAATTAGGGTATTCTAAAACAAATAATAAAAAAAAAAAAGATTACAATTATGGGGAAAAAACTATAGATTGATTATTTGAACTGACAAATTCATTAAGTTTTTTTTCCAGTTCACCTTCAAATTGTGAACCTATGATCTCTGTATAAGTATAATTGGCTTTTGGTGTTAAAGCCTTCTCAATGGTCATCAACTGATTACAAACAAGTGCATACAACAATTTTAAAACTTGTAACTGCAAGTGCAAAATACAACATTTGAGGGTTGGCAGATATGATGAGCAGCTTTTCTCAGATCATTCTCATGAACCGGATATTTGTTATATACTGCACAGAACCAACAGAGAACGCAAAGAAATCCACACAATGCTAAATGTCCAAACAGAATAGCATTTTCAGATTTTTGAAACGATGGAATAGCAATAACTCAATAAGAATTTAGACATATCGTCCCTTAAGTAAAATGTTATGTGGAAGATTTCATTCTCGGATCACTCAAGAGGAAAATAAATGCTAAGAAATCTGGCCAGCTGCAGCTGAAGATGAGAAAAGATGGTGAGGATGGGTTACCACTAGGCAAAGCAAAAGGAAGGTCACATTTCTTTAATGAAGCTTGGTGCTGTATTAGTATTATTTTGCCCACATTTCAAATTGAATCGATACTTTCTATTAAGAAGAAAATGTTTTAGCAAGTTAATGTTACTGCACCATAAAACCACACTGAAGCTGCTGTTCAGAACCTAGAAGACATGGCAATTGGATATTCCACTAGTAGAACTTTTCCTTCGGTGGATTTCTTCACTTCTAAACAGTGAGGTTTCTACTTCATTAGAAAGAAGGACAGACAGAGCAGTGAAGCCACATGATAAGTTACTACATAATAACAGTACAGGACCCGATGTGTTGAACTGCTTTTATGAGATATTGCTCATACTACCAAGTAATGAAAGGGATAACTGTAACAAAAACTAGACTTAGGGTTTATTATTGAACGCACGTCAACTCGAGAATTCTAGAAAGAACCAGTTTAGGGGAGTTAATTTATGCAAAGCAAAGGAGAATTCATTACGTAAACGAACGTGACTCATGTTCTATTTTTAGCCCAGGGGTTTTTCCTAATGTCTTTTTGAAAACTGCTTTTATGTTATTTTAGGATTATGATGTAATGTTCTAGATCTATATTTTCGAACATTCTACGCTTGCACTATGGGATAGATTTCCAGAAATTTGTAGAGTTTTCTTTTGAAAAAAGGTATAAATACCGGGAGAAGATTGGTGAAAGAGAGACACAGAGATATACCAGTATAACACAGAGATCACACAGAGAAGACACAGAGTAGGCAGAAAGTTCATAGAGAGAGTACCAGAGTTTTTAGAGATCACAGAGATTATAGAGATTGCAGTAAGATCATTGTATAGCGATTACGCAGATTTTTAGAGCTAGATCTAGTTTTCTTATCGACGGCCTATGTGAATATTGTTTGATTTGATTTCCTGCTGTTGAGTTAAATAAACTCAGTTTTTTTAGTTCTTCACACAATCTCCAGAGTTCCGTTATTTTTCCAGCTAGGTCTATATAGATCTAAAGAACTCAACGTCCTACATCAGAGGTATTATCAACCTTTTATTTCTGGTGTTCGTGACAATAACTCTCTAATTTCTCCTAGTTCATCATCTACTCAGAGCCCTAAATTTACTTCTCATGTGTCTGTTCAGTGAGTGATCGTGAAAAAAAATGTTCAGATAGTGAGACAGCTGATGCAGAAAATAAATCCTTAACAGAATTAATTGTCGTTCTACAAAACGAAAAGACTGATTTTAAAAAAATCAAGTGCAAAATTTACAACATCAACTGCATCTTGAAACTGGAGAAATTCATGCAAGATAACAGAAAGAAGAAAGCTGCAAACTACAACAAATTTAAATCAAGAAACTAGCAAAATTGAAAAGTGACATGAAAAAATTAGAGTCTGCTTGTGTGGAAGAGCTTTCTCCACGTGAGGTGGACATGTTAAATCTGTTGTTTTTGTTGAATCGA
>BLXT01002329.1:175068-186947 GCA_019648995.1 Plakobranchus ocellatus | reverse complement strand
TCTGTGCTACATGTGTATGTTTTATTTTCGTCTTGTTCTTCAGTTGTGAATGAAAATGCCTTTGTTGAGCCTAATGCAAGCTGGTTTTCTTTCTTTTTTTTTTTTAACCTCTATGCACGAATGACTGACTTTATTGCAGGATGGCCTACTAATCAATGTGTCTCTATCTGTTTTAGATTTGTGATGCTGATGCATACGACTTATCTGTTTTTTTGTTTTTTTGTTTTTTTTTTAATTTCAGGACTCTTTGTGCAGCACATCTTATGCGGGTGAAGATGTAAAATATTATTATTATGATTTGCATGACTGATTTAAAGTAGAAGATGTTAAATAAGACCTTGTTCCACAATAGATATATTCTAATGTGCTCGAACTTTGCGACTTTTGCCGGTTAAGCAAGTCGTTGTGAACATAGGCAACCCTCGAGATGGAGAGAAGTTCTGAGGAGGGGAAGAGTAGCCTATTGTGGAGCCAAATTAATACGCGGGATGACAGATGAGTATGCCTTTTACTTTTGTTTTTGTTTTGTCGTGAGTGACAAGGGTTGAGCAAAGGAATAACTGTGGAGACATTTATGTAAATTTGTTATAATCGGGAGTTGGATTTAAAATTGGAACCTATCTTGAGCAAGCGCTCTTTAAAGAAACGTTCTGTTTGACTGCATGTAAGGTACTGTGTGGCGCGTAACTTCACTTTGAATTTTTTATTGTTTTCATTAGCGTTGTTATTTGTTTTTTTTTTTTTGTTTGTAGGCGAAAAAAAAAAGAAAATAAAACAAAAGGTTATAGCATAGGTATTATAGGCCCCCCCTATCGCATGCCTGGGCTTTCTTCTCCAGGTATTTACTTCTAATACTATTGAGTTTTGAAAACAATTTATATATCAAACAAAATGACAGAGGCAAACGTGAATATCGCAAGTCAGCTGCGGTCCATAGCCAATAGTCTTATATCACAACAAGCGGCAGCCAATGTTCCAACCTTTGATGGTAGGGAGAAATCTATCAACAATTGGTTGGAAGAATTGGATAAGCTGCAGCGGGTGTACGGCCTGACGGACGAGTCGGTCAAGACACTGGCCTGGACTAGGGCCAAGAGCACAGTCTCCTCCTTCTTGGGGCGGCGAATTATGCAGGAAAGTCCGCTCCTGGCATGGGCTCTAGTAAAGAAGGAGTTAGAGAAGACGTTCGGATCAGTGGTTGGCCCTCAGCAGGCTTTTGGCATGTTGATCCGTTCACGCCAGAGAGCGGGAGAAGATTTTACAGGTTATTCTGAAAGATTTCTCGCCGCGATCAAGAAGGCCTTATGGCCCTGTGTGGGTGAACAAGGCTAGTCCTCTCACTCACCTGCAGCTAATAGGGGTGTTCTTAGATGGGTTGTCTTCCCACGATGTGAAGACAAGAATTTTTAGACTCCAGCCAGAATGGTGGCTGAGGCCATATGGATGGCCAAAGAAGAGGGTCTATCTAATAAGCGGTTTTCAAGGCCAGAAAGGGTAGAGGGACCCATGGAAATCAATCATGGGAGCCCTAGAGGTTGCTTTAACTGTGGGGGACCCCACAAGAGCCGTTTTTGTTCCCAAAGGGACAGTATTCCCGCTGTACCAAGCAGGCAGATCAATTGGGTGTTTGCCCCTCAAGAAGATGATCGACGCCTGTAACGTTGCTTAGTGTGCCACAAGCCTGGGCACTTTATGAGAGACTGCCCTCAGAGAGGTAAACATTCCCACCTGCAGTCTTTAAACTAGCCCGGCACTACCTTAATAGGGCGAAGGTAAGTGCCCAAAAAAAAAGGACATAAATTAAAGAGTTGCTCTGTTGCCATGAGTGAGCCAACCTTTTCAAGAATAAATAACCAGTTTACATGAAGAGAGACTAGGTTTCAGAACAAAAGTAGGAGCAATTCATGTCGTAATCCCAATGTAAGCTCAAAAAAAGTTAAGACCAGACGCGTTTATCATATTTCCAAATCTGGAAATCCAAATTCCTGTTTCATTCATCTCGGTAAGACCAAATGGCGCACGTTAATCGATAGTGGCGCGGAAGTTTGTTGTGTAGATTATAAAGTGCTTTCAAAATTGAAGAATCTACCAAAGGTTAACCCAGTGAACCAACATCTCCAAGGTGCCCGGTGGCTCCCCACTGAAAGTTCTTGGCGTCGCTAAAATAGGTTTTAGGCTAGATGAAAGGGAGTATATGCACCCATTTTACGTTATAAAAAATGCTTTGCGGAATTGGATAAAAGGATGTGATTTTCTTAAACAACAAAATGCTAGGATTTATTTTGACCTCGAGAAACTTCGCTTAAATGATGAATACATAAATTTAGATCAGGATATTCCGCCGCAGACCAGTGTGCGAGTAAGTGGTAAATTAGAGACTTGGGCGTATTACGAGCCCAGGTTTACTTGTCAAGTCAATCAAGATGCTAGAAGTTGTATCAGGGATGAGCCTGGCTTGCTCTTGGCTAACAGTTTATCGAAGCTCGACAATAGGTGTAGGTGCCAGCTTTTTCTAGTTAATAGCACTACCAAAACCTACACACTGAGAAGGGGTAGCATTATGGGAAAAATGTCTGTCGTGGAAAACGAGGACATTCACACTTTAGCTGAAGTTGTGAAATCCACACCCCAAACCCTGTCTCTATCTCCAGATTTTTCTGAAGTGCAAGTGCCAGAGGATTACCGCCAAGAGGTGACGACCATTTTGAAGAAGAATGCTGATGTTTTTGCTGCCAGCGACACCGACTTCGGCCTGACAAATAATGTTACTATGACCATCGATACAGGTAACCACCCACCCATGATCTCTGTAATGTTTTTTTTTTATCATTTTAGACCTATTGAGAAAATCAACCATCTCTGATCGCATCGCGAAATCATAGCTCGACATTTTGTTTCTAATATAAACAGATCCTGGTGAATGCTTTGTTTACTCGTTTTGGTCTTGCCCATCACCCCAACTCTAAGGCGAACTGGGCTGATGTTTCTATGAATCAATGTTAAGTTTCATGAATTAAAACATCTAATTTTTCCATTCAAAGACTGATTCTTACTCTTAGGCTCAGTATAAAAATTCCATGTATTATAATCTTTCCTAAATCTAAAATATTATATCTTTTCACCATGGTGTCTTTAAAAATACAAATAGCCTTATCAACGAAAGAGGATGTCACCATGTCAGACGCAAAATTTAGACGCGATCTAATGTAAAGACCCCGACTAAGCTCTGACATCATGGAAACAACCGAGCGTATCAATTTCTGCATCAAGGGCCCGGCCCTACAAGTGGTCAAATGACATACCCAGTTTTAAACAACTTTAGCAAAAAAAAATTTTTTTGGTGTCACTGCTACATATTTTTTAGGTTGCAACATGGTATATGAAACTTTTCCCGCACAAGCAAGCTGGAGTACCAGTGTGAAAAGGCAAACAGAGCCTTCAATGCCTTGAGCAGTGAAGGGGAGGCGATAAAGTTCCTTGAACGCCCAGAAGACTTTGAGGAGCTTGATGAGTGTCTTAGTTCTTTAGGTCTTTCTAAACACCTCAGACCTGCAACTGCATTCCAACCCATCTGATTTTACTCATCTTGTAAATTCAGTTATTATTACACATGAAGCAATGATATCTCTTAATAATTTTGCAAAGAAAGAAAGACTACCTTCCACATTTGTCACACAATGGCTTTGTGCTCTGTGCAATTTTGTTTGATCAGAGTCTCAGATGAGGCATAGGTTAAGTCAAACATGTAAAAAAGTGAGTCCAATGAGAAAAAACAAAGACAAAACTAGTTTGAATAAGTTCTTTCAAGAACTCGCCATTAATTTAAATAAAAAGGAGCCCAATTTGCCTGTAAGTGAAAAAGTGAAACAAATAACTAAACTAAACAAGTTATTGAAAATTATACAGGAAAAATTGAAAACTCTGGAAACGAAGTAAAGGAGTTAAAAATTGTAAACGAAATCGTGATAGAAGACAAAAAAGAAATTTTAAAGCAACAGCAAATGCAGGAGACTAAAGCTAATGAACCTATATCTGATTGTAAATTTCCTAAAGTTAGCAAAGGTATTCAAGTACCGTATGTGATAAAAAAATGGAAAAAAAAAATTATCAACTTGTTAGAAGGTAAAAGAAAAGATTCCCCTTGGATTGTTTTTCTTTTTTTTTTTTCCGTTGTGAAAATAGAATCTCAATTCTGTCATTTTAGATAAGTTAACCGTGCAAAAATTAACAGGCCGACATAAAATTGATACATGTTTTGGGTAAGAAATTAATTAAATCAAGATTCTAAACCTAGAACCTAGATTCTAGATATAATCTAATTCTAGATCGGCCTGTAACCTGTATAAGTGTATACTGTATTATTCTGCAAGATCTCCACATCTGTTTATTGAAGCTAACTCCGTTTTCTACTTCATCAAGAGTCTAGATCTAGATTAGATAAATTTTCAAGATTAGGTCTACTTAGTTCTAGCTCCATATTACAGTAGTTTATTATAAATGGTAGTTCTAGTAAGACCTGTTGGTCTCAGGTGATATTTATGCAGGGACTTCAAGGGTATAAGTAGTATAACCTTTAACCATCTCTGAATTAATAATTAACTTATCCACATCTTTCAGTAATCTTTTCCTTGTTTCATATAATAGGTTGATAAATCTCACTATGTGGGGGACTTAGAGCTTGAGCACCGTTTTGTACAACTACAAGCTGTCCCCATCATGGCCCATGGCTATAATAATTCAATCATTTAAAACAGTAATTAACAACATTAAACAATAATTAATAATATTCGACAGAGAAATAGTTAATTAATAATGGTACACTCAGAAAGCTAAGCAAACATAGCTCAAGCAGTTTCGTAGTAGAGGTGTGGCAGGATTGAGGTAAATTTAATCAAATAAATTTTCTTGTTTTTACTGAGGACATTTTAGTAGATTTTTTTAAATCAATTTTTGCAGATGATGATGTCTTTCAAGCTTTGAGAAAACATTTTCACATGACTGGAAAGGGAAGAAGACCAGATCCGCCTAAAAATCTCGTGGTGACCAGAGGCTTGTTACTCCAGCTAAAGATTTTGAAGGAAGAAAGCCAAGAAAGTTTCAAACCGGTGAGTGAGCCTTTTTAGAGATTTTTCTTTCATAAATTATAGAAGACTAAGAAAGTTAGAGATGGCAAAGTTTTCTGTCTTAAATTTTAAATTTATAGGGCTCGATTATCTGTGTGGAAGAAAGACTTTTTAGCTGAATAAAAACATCAATTTAAAGATATACAATTAATACTGTGCACCCCACCTATATTGAAACACTTTAGGTCCACATTTTTTCTTTATATAATAATTCAACATTGAAATGATATAACGATATCCTTTTTCACGACAATTTAGATGTCGATGGCTTTTATTAACTATACTCATACCTTCCCTAGATATTGAGATTTCATTGTATGCTGTTCCTACATTATGCAAAGAAGATATTGATAATCAAATCTGTTTTGAAATTTTTCTTTGTATCTCAATAAAAT
The DNA here is from genome assembly GCA_019648995.1 of Plakobranchus ocellatus. NCBI lineage: Eukaryota > Metazoa > Mollusca > Gastropoda > Plakobranchidae > Plakobranchus > Plakobranchus ocellatus. The sequence goes on along the minus strand of BLXT01002329.1, from coordinate 181,429 downwards.
GACTTGAGTTTTTCATAGTTTAATAATTTCAGTCTTGCTATCTATAACACCAAACTAAATAATGTTGATTTCGTACCATTACCTATACTAGTCATGAATAAATCTACCATTTAAATCCAAAAGCGTCTGTGCATGAATTTGATAGTAAGTAACACTAACAGCAGTGTTTGTCCAATTTTTTTTTTATTTTAGCTCAAGGTTTGGTTGGACAAGTTGGCCCCAGAGCTAGCCAATGTAACAGAAGGCCGGATCAAGCATAGTGTCACCTCTATTGTGGAATCTTGCAAGCAAATGAGTCAAGATGTGTGCTCGAAGACAAAGCAATTTTTCCAAAAAGGTAACCACTAAGTGGCGTGGAAATTTCTATTAGGCTGCAAAATACCATAGACAGGACATTGAATAAATATGACAAACTGCGTGCAAAAAAATCAAAGATTCCAAGGGAGTTCAATTTGTTCCTAGGAGAGAGGTTCTCTGTCTGTGATAATAACATTGCTTCTGGCAACTCATGTGATAAAACTTCGAACAATGTTTCTAATTGTAACAATAAATCTTTAGACAGCCAACTTAAAGCAGCCCATGAACTCATTCAAAAACAGTGTGATCAAATTCAGACTCATGATTTAATATGTAAAGAACTGTCTCAAGAGCTTGCTTCATTACAAAGGAGCTAAATGAATCCTCAAGTGTAAAAGAGAAAGTCATGTTTGAAAACCAATATAAAGATATTTAAGATTGAGCATGCAACAGAGACTAGGGCTTTGAAACAAAAGCATTATCACCAAGTATAGCAGTATGAAGCCCTTATTAATGACTTACGGTCAAAACTAGATATTTTTAAGACAAAGTTTACACAGGCCAAGAAAAAATGTTCTTCTTCGACTTTTGAATAAAGTGAATTAAAGAAAAAAACTTGAAGATAAAATTTTGTTTGAACCTTTAGACATCAGTTTAAAATCTAGCATTACTAATCAATATTCTGATGATGTCCGAAGAGATGTTTTTTCTTTACAGCGAATGTTGCTAAAGTAATTCAGATTGTAGCAGAAAATGTTTTTCATCATGCATAATTTGATTATTTCCCTTGAATTACTAATAGTAGTTTTTTTTTTAATTCATAAAAAAAATTCATTTTTGCATAAAAATAAATATTTACACACATGATGTCTAAATAGATGTTCTTTTAAGAGAGTAAAGATTGTAGTTCATAATATATGACAGCTGTCTTTTTTTTTCTTCTTCAAGTTTGTTGGTGGTGGCATTTTATTTGCATTTTTAAATTTTTTTACCTTTTCTTTTTTTAATCAGAAAAAAAATTCTTAAAATACTAACCTAAAATTCATTTTAAATGTTAGCATAAATATCTTACTTTAAAATTGATAAGCAACACTGACATATGTAACTCCTTAAAATAAATTCTAGATAGTATGAAAATGAAGTATCAAAATACAAGGGATGACATTGACAGAGGGTTAACAGATGGACAATGGGTGTTGAGAATGGTGGAAAGAGAAACAGAAGCCTGTTGCCTAACTAATACCTGTTGATAACAAATGATCTGCCCTCACTTTGTTGCCCATAAAACAACAGCACATCTTGCCTGAGACAAGAATCATATCTGTCCAGTAAACGGCATATAATGCCCTGCACAACACACGATTCAGACAACCATTTGCTCTATTTTGTGGACCCCAACAATAGTACCGTGCATACAAACCAAATTGAAAATTGTTGGGTGCATGCTACATCGAAATTCTACATCATGCACGGCAGCTCAGATGACTTGTTTTTTTTTACCGACATGCAGGAATTCATGGGGAGGAAACCACACAAAATAAACACATTTGGAAACATTGTATTAGATGTCAGGCTATTATCAGTTTTAAAGCAGGGATGCCAGTGGCCTCTGACAAATAAGCAGTAAACTTGTATAGTAACAAAGAGTTTTTTCAAAGCTGTATTTTAAGTAATAAAAATGAGGCAAAAAGTCGGAAATCCTGTTAAAATCTGAAAACTGGCATCCCTGTTAAAGGTAAGTTGAAAAGTGCACACTGTTGTTACTATTACTATTAGTGTTCTTTTTTTCCCTTAGAATCCAATTTTCTTCTTTTCCCTCAATCCCAATACCACTCAGAACTCATCTCCCCTTCTCCTCTAACATGCCAAATGTAATCCAACATAGTCCACACACTCATGTCATGCTCACTAATAACAACAGATAAGTTAAGAACGGAAGGAAGTAAGTCATATTGAGAGAGAACAGCTGTGACTTCAATCAAACATGGCGGGTAACCAAATAATGAGATGCTGTAACTGATAACCAAAAAAAAAATGGACACCAAATACAATATGAATATAAAGCGAGAATGTTTGCTCATTCTAGATCTAGGCCCAATCTACAGGCCAAATGTAGAGCGTTCATCCATAATAGGGATTTGGATCACCGATGATCCAAGGCCATGCCCCCATTTTGTGCGGCGGGCCGATTAAAATATCCTGATAAAAATGTTTTTACATGTCATGGATTTTTTTTTTTTTCAATCGAATTTTTAGTCATATAAAACCATTTTGATTAAAAAATTCCATTAAAAAAGTGTATTAAATCGAGGCTGGAATGCAGTCATTCACTCCAGTGTTTTGTTTACATTCCCTTCGCCATTTCGGATTTACACCATCATCCACGCTGATCAATCTTGCCTCTAAAATAATTAATAAAAAATTGAACATGACATCTCTAAAAGCAGCAGATGTTTTGCAATATATTGAGAACGATGAGGAGGAGTGGCTGAGTGCCGATTGGAGTGAAAAGGAAGGTCCAGATTTAGACCTAGATATGGACGAATCCGACACTGCCCTCTTTGATGAGAGAAAAAGGTAAGTCTAGGTCTAGATTTCTATGATTCAAGTCCTTACTAGATCTACATCTGGATTATAAATAATGAAATCATGGTCTAGCTCTGAAATTATATGTCATGTTTGCAGCTAGTATTTATAAGAACAGTGCCTGATTTATTTTGTTTTCTTAGGTCTAGGTTCTAGACTAGACAGATTGAAATTAAAGGTCAAGATTTAGAACTAGCCCAAGACTGATATTAGACTTGTGCTGAGAATAATTTTGCATCTAAAAGTATTTGCTCTTAGTTTTAACGTTTCAATAAATCTTGTGATAAAAGAACTTACAAGATTTTATTGTAATATTAAATTTTTTTTTTTACAGTTACAACAGCTCTGAATCTGAGAGTGAAACTGCGGCCGATCCTGATGCTGGCCCAACAACACCAGTGCCTGAATTCAAGCCGGAAAGGGAGCCTGGTTTACACCTACCTGACTGCCACACCAGGGCCGACCTTAGAAAATTCCTCAGGCCTGTTGGTTTTTTTTTTAAATTATTTTTTACTCCATGTCTTGTCGCCCAGTTGTGTGAGTTTACCAATAAGTATGCGCACAGTGTGGGTGCTGAGAAAATGAGTTTGAATGAAAGGTGGACAGATGTGGATGCGGATGAGTTTTACAGGATGATTGGGTTGCTGATGCACATGAGTGTTGTGAAAGTTCCTAGTTTTGTAAGGTACTGGAGTGATGAGACATTGCTCAGCTAACTGTGGGTAAGGCAGTTTCTGAGTATGGGACGGTATAAAAATTTGATGAGTTTTTTTTACAGCCAGCGATATGGAAAGAGAGTATCCTAATGATAAGTTAGCTAAAGCTAGGTTTTTTATGGATTTTACTCGTACAAAATGTAAAAGTTGTACAATATGAATGTTTCCAAAGATGAAAGTCCATCGCAGAAGGATTGTTTGATGTTGACCAAAGAAAAACGAATGATGTTGATAAAAGAAAACTTGATTTGTTGTTCCATGTTCAAATTTGAAAGTAAAAATAGTCCTTGTAGCGTCTTTGTGCCAGTACGCACTTATTTTCAAACGAAGTTTTTTTTTTAATTAGATAATGTGTTAGTAATATTTAGGGTTTTTAACTTTTTATTGTTAGTTGTCAGATGTATTAATAAGTTTAGCAGTTTTGACAATGTATAAGTAAGGTGTATTGTAATACTTTTAGATCTATTTTGCATTGAGTATGGAAGTGATGTTATCATTGACGTTGCCTGAGGCATGGGCTCCAGAGATGGGCACAACTCCCCCCCAAAAAATCCTGAGGTAGTTGTTACTGTTGTATATATGTATACATAAATACAATATATATATATTACAATCAGTGGGAAAAAAAATACGGAATTCAGGAAAAATCCTGAGAATGTCCATCTCTGGGGTTTGAAGTTACTAGATCTTTATTTTGTGGACATCAATTTACCTTTGTGGAATAGTTTGGTTTTCTAAATAAAGTGTCTCTCTTTTATTTTTGTATACCCTGCACCTGTGTTGAGTTTAGTGTGTGTTGTCGCCCAAGTGGTTTGTCACACAGTGAGTTGTGCTAGTGTGATGTGTTCTATCGCAGAGGGTTTAATTAGCTTGTAGTCAGTCCAGGCTGGCCCCTTTACATAAGGTTCCAACTAATTCTTTAAATTTGATTTAGTTTTAGTGCTAAATGGCTCAATTTAATTAGGTACCAGAGAATCCCATCCGCGGCGAATGAATGGTTACAGTGCATAGTGTGAAAATACAGCGTTTTCAATGGCTTTTTAATGGGTCAAAATTCAATAAAATATATGACTATTTCATATCATTGTCTTCAGTAACTTTAGATCTAACGAAATATGATAACAGAATTGATGTAGATTGGGTAACATATAAGTAGTGGAGCATTAATTAGGATGCCTGAGATCGACAAAAACATATTTTTGAGGGCCTGCGTCGTGGGTGAAAATCAGGTCGTCTCAGCAAAAATGCTTGCATTTCTCGTAGAATTAAGTTAGAGCTTTCAAATAAAGCCCACAGGATAGTGCATCGTAGAAAAAGCTAATCATCTGAATGGTGAAGCTCTCTGAGCTTACATGAAAGAGGTAATTGACTTGGAATTTATAAGCGAGTCGCTTCAGGCTGTTGGTGTGACAAGAGCTCTTGATGGTGCGCTATTCAAGCAAACCAAACTGACAAATTATATTGTTATGGATTTGGGCAAATCCATGCAAGGGGAAGGCTTCAGCTATTCCGAAATATTGGAAAAGTTGTCACTGTTATCTCATAGTCAAGTAACCTGCACAGCTGACCAGCTAAGGAAAAGAATTCAGGCTGCTGATAAAACGAAGAAAAAATTAGTAAGCAATGCAAAAAGGGAGCCCGAGGCTTTAAACTCATGGCTAAGAGCACCATTTTAAATTTTTTCAGTCTTCTAATGTTGCAATTGGCATCTCATGCAGTCCCTGCAATATAAGTGCATCCACAAGCTTTGGTCTTTCTTACTATAGTGGCCCTAATAATCGTACCGGCACGATTATTTTTTTTAGTGTGTTTTTCCCCCCAGTACGATGCTTATTGGGGCCGACACGATTATTTTTTTTAATTTTTTTTAAAAAAAAAAAGAAAAAAAAATATTCTGAGATTTTTGTAGAAATCTTAGAATTGATATAGATCTAAACTCGATCAAAATCTACTAGGCCTAGCATTGACCTAGATGTAGGTCTAGCGTATTACTAAGTATCATTGTTTTATTTTGCTGTTCTCTGTTTTAAATGTCAGTTACTATGGCAGTTTTCAAGGATGATGATGGCACTGGTGGGAAATAACAAGTTAGTTATCATAGTACATACCTGTAATTTGTTGTGATGATGGTGATGATGATGATAGTTATTAGTTATAATGGGGATAAAGATGATGATGATAGTGCATACTAGTACTTGTAGGTAATGAATTATTATAAACAATGACAGCTGATTTGTGTCATATTGTCCATTTGGGTCCGCATTACGGAATTTTTGCACGCGATTCCCCCCTGCACTATTATTCCCTCCAACACTATTATTAATTTTGAAGGAATTTTCCCCCCAACACTATTATTCCCTCCAACACTATTATAGTATGCTAGCCTTACCTCTACCAAGACTAGTTTTGTACCGCCTGCTGCGTCAACACCTGAGATGGATGATGATTCATGCATGTAGGCCTACTTGCATTCGCAAAATATGCAATAGGGGAGAGGGGGGCATTAAGAAAGGTGGGGCAATGAGAAATGGATCTAGAATTACCTTCACCTCTTCCTCTATAACTCCTATATAAATACCTCGGGGCATTAGGAAATGCTTGAGGCCAAACCTATGATAATAGAGCTTTGATATGATGTGTCACCTGACCAGGGGAAGTCACCCTGCAATTTTAATAACTTTCTTTTGGAGCCCAAATTTTCTCACATGGTCAGCCATTATAAAAGTGTGTGCAGAGCTTTTTTCAGTTTGTCCTACCAGCTG
>BLXT01002329.1:158198-170221 GCA_019648995.1 Plakobranchus ocellatus | reverse complement strand
TCTGTGCTGATTGATTGGCACAACATACATCAATATTCAATATCACTCTGTGCTGAGCTGATTGATTGGCACAACATACATCAATATTCAATATCACTCTGTGCTGATTGATTGGCACAACATACATCAATATTCAATATCACTCTGTGCTGATTGATTGGCACAACATACACCAATATTCAATATCACTCTGTGCTGATTGATTGGCACAACATACATCAATATTCAATATCACTCTGTGCTGATTGATTGGCACAACATACATCAATATTCAATATCACTCTGTGCTGAGAAAACAGATTCATACCCATCAGTTTACATAATCGTTCAACTCATTTTGCGTTTTTATAGGATATGGTGAATCTGATAGTTCTCTTCACTTTATGATACCAATATCTATTTGAATAATGCATGTTCTCAGGAAAACGTGGAAGTATATTTCTATAGTATATATATAAACATAATGTGATAGGTCTTTGGCTCAGACAAGCAATTCTTTAAAAAATCACATTTTGGCTTCAGCTTAAGTATTACGTTTGTATTAGCCTGGTGATGATAATTTTTTTGGGAAAATAAAATAAACAAGTAAAAGAAAACGTAATGTCAAAGAAACTCGTGTGTAGATATCATGTATATTCTTTACTCTTCAATATTGTTCAAAGTTTATTAAATAAAATTAAAGCCAGAATATCTTCTCTTTTTATTCTCATAACCAATGCAGTTGGAGAAATGGAAGTGATTTTGATCCAATGTATGAAACTCGATCTAATATTGTCATCAAGACAAGTCACAGCTGCACTCTCCATTTTGGAGCCACAAAACCTTAAGTCCCTTAAATAGTAAAAAATCCATATTTTCCATCCACGTTTGACTTCATTTAATCAAATACAATAATAATGTAATGGCCTTGGTTAAAAGGTGATTTAAATTGGTTCTTGGGCGAACCCTTGACAAGAGAACCAGTCAGTGATTATTCTAGCGTGTCTGCAAACTTTTGGCGAACCTTAATTTTTCAGAAAAAGGTTGCTTTATTGCAAAATCTTCATGCTAACTTCAAAGGTTTTTTTTTTTCTTTTTAATAGAGCTTTACTGATTTAGCTTCCTTAAAAATCGTTAAAATGATAGGATTGACTTCAATGACTTTAATATTAGGAACTTGACTTGGGAAATTTCAAACACAAAAGGGAAAACAATCATTCATATAGGTTATGTGTATATGGTAAAGTCTAGAGTGAAATTTTTACTAATTCCACGCTCCTTGTACTGGAGACAAACATACTTATCTAACGGCAACATTTATTAAGTTCACATCACATTTGATAACCTTTCCGCATCATATTTTTCCTGACAGCAGTGTTGTTAATGTTTTGACTTTAAAATTGACATTCTTTCATACTGTCATTTAAGATTATGAATGCTTTCATCAAAATCAACATCAAGCTTTTTTAAAATCTTAAGAGATGCATTCAATTTCTGGAAAGAAAAGAAAAGAGGAATACTTTTTTTATTCTCTCATCACAAAACAACGAGTTCCAAGTCGCAGCAAAATTTTTTTTTTTTTTTTTTTTGTCTTGTTTTTTTTTGCGGATAGTAAAAGAGACGAAGAATCGACTTCTCTCATAGTCTGGAGGAGAAACAAACCCGCTTATCTCGACATTTTTCCCACATTCTTCTCCATCTCTTTGGTTGCGACTCGAGCTAGCAAATGAAAGAAACAAAGCAAATTTATTAACTGCCATTTTCCCCTTGTGTAAAAAGAATGTAAAACACACATACACACACACAACGCGAAAAAATGAAGTATAAGACTATATTTGAGCATAAAGAAATAACAGTGAACATAAAGCAATGAATTCCTTCTACTGGCAGGCATCGATGAAATTTTGCATCAAATTTACAAACAATCGAAGCTAAGTCCAAGACACGCCCCTGGAAAAGGAATCAACAGTTCTTAATGACTGTGTATGTGAAATATTCTAAACGCTATTGGTATCTGAATCTGGGTTTGGATACTAAAATACTGCTTTATATTAAAACTATGTGATCACAGAAAAATGGCTTACATGAAAAAAACCAACAAAAAACAACCCAAAAGCAGGGCATTTAAACAATGAAAAAGTTGCTCAAGATGTCAAATTTAAACAACGACAAAAGTTTGTGGATATATAATATTTCTCTGCTCATCTTGTTTCACATTGCCAGTCATAATTCCATGCAGATCAACCTTTATGAAAACTCGTTATCAGCCTAATGAGCAGAATCAAAACGGTTGTAAAATTTGCCTTTAATTTGGGTGAATCTAATTTTAATACGCTTTATTGAGCATTAAAAACCTTTTTTTTTTTTTGGAGGCGACAAATCAAAATACTAAATCATGAGTAGTGCGTACACTTTAATTTAGGCTGTTTCTTTTTCTTATAATTACAAAGTTATAGACTTGAGCGATATGAATGGCGCAGAGGTCAATGGCATCGAATGAAAAAGTAAAGCTCAAATTACCGAGCATTTTGCGGCTAAAACTAGATCTAGTTTCGGTAGGTTTGTTTTGAAGTCGCTATACGTGTTGAGAAACGTAAACAAGGACTATTTTATGAAGTTCAAACACAGTGAAAAACATACAGATACAGTTCATTCTCGGGCCAGTTCTACCGCATTTGACGTGACTGACACCAGGCGTGTTATGTTTAACTATGGTGAACTGATGTACACTTTGTCACTTTGATCTGTCTTTTCGTGTGTGTGTGTGTTTTTTTTTTTTTTTTTTTAATTATCATCACCATATTCATTCTTCTTTTTCTTTTGATTTATAATACATCGATGACAATGACTTACATTCGTACCTTGTGCAACGTCCTTCCAAGAGTGGGTTATGTATGCCTTTGTTCCGCAATCCAATTTAATTGCCAAAGATTTCAAACGGCTAACGAACGCCAGTAGTACTTATTGTCCTTACACAGAAGGCCATGGTCACTGCACATCGCTTCCATCAATCTCTTTGCAATCACCGACGTCCCCTGAGGCGTTTGGTTAGCGCAATGGTACTGCACGCTCGAGCACCTTAGTGTCACATTTTTATTACTGCAAATGAAAACAGATCAAGGTAAACATTTTAACTCAAGTCCTATAGAAAAGAAGCAATAATGATTTTAAACAAAAAAGAGGAATAAACAAAATCGTATCTGCAAAACAATTAAGCATTTATATTATTTAATATATGATTTAAGAGCTTTTCTGGTGTAGAAGTAGTAATAGCAGTAGTAGTAGTAGTAGTAGTAGTAGAAGTAGTAGTAGTAGTAGTAGTAGTAGTAGTAGTAGTAGTAGTAGTAGTAGTAGCAGTAGTAGTAGTAGTAGTAGTAGTAGTAGTAGTAGCAGTAGTAGTATTGTAAAAGAAAACAACCACCAACTTAAACTTATAAAACAAATGAAACAATACAGAGTATACGGAAAAACGTTTCACCATGAGGCTTTATCAGAAATAAAATGACTAACACAAATAATCTACCATAGAAACATACTAAGGAAACGAGCATGACATAAAATATAACCTTAACGTGGAAATGCGTAATGTAAAATGAAAAAATCCCTAAAAAAAAGGTACTATTAGAAGGTGTGAAAAAAAAAATATATATAGTAGTAGTAGTAGTAGTAGTAGTAGTAGTAGTAGTAGTAGTAGTAGTAGTAGTAGTAGTAGTAGTAGTAGTAGTAGTGGTAGTAGTGGTAGTAGTGGTAGTAGTGGTAGTAGTGGTAGTAGTTGTTGTTGTTGTTGTTGTTATTGTATCAGTCATAGTCGTTGTTGTTATTGTTGTTGTTCTAGAATAAGTAGAAGTAGTTGCCATAGTGGTATAATATTCGGTCTTAAGGTGTATATAATCATTCCGTTATAGGCAACGCCTGTTTATTTCTGAACTGCACATTAGGCTAATACTTAGATATGGTAGTCACTTGATATGTTTTTTCTTTTCTTATTGATATCTTAAAAATTAATAATAAATCTTTTCAAGTTCATATGCTCCTTTACTTGTATTCTTCATAGATAACACTTTGATATATTGTGAAACTAATAAGATTTAACAGATTCTGGCGGTGGTTTACAAACCCATAAAAATATTCAGTTGCCTGGAACTGATTACATACCTGCTCAGATGGATCTTATTTTCATCTGTCTACTTTATACTCACGCTCCTTTTTGCCTTATTAGCCTACCTGCAGATATTCTCGTAAAATTTCGTCCATGTTGATTCTGGCCGAGGGTAAGACTGCAGGTAGAAGAAGGAAACTGCTCCATTGGGGCCTTTTAGAATTTTATGTATGCACCGTTCCAGGGCGGCACAGTTCTTGATTCCTGATGAAGAACATACTCACAAAAGCAAATGAGGTAAATTGTTCATAGCTCCTCTGTGTCCACCCAGCAGTAAATGGATAGCTAGGTCTCATAAGACCCGGCAAAATTAAAGGCAGTGAGGAAAACAACAGAAAACATAATGCCGTGTCTGTTAAGAACAATCAAAATCCTACTCCTGGTCCTGATACTTGAGACCAACTTTACAAAATATTTTACACAAACAAGCAACACTTTCAGTGACTAAACTAGCAATATCTATTTTTGTGGTTTTGTGAAAATTAAGCCTGGAACCTCGAGCACTGGCGAGTGAAATGAGAAAAGTGATGTACGCTTGAAAGAAAGGAATTGAACAAAAGTTAATCAAAGCAATACACAAAGGACACTCTTGATTTCAAGTACCACCCTGGAAGGTCATGGACAGTTGTGGAAGGTCGTGGTGCAGCATTAATACAGCAGTAAAAATTTCGCACAACATCATCATCATCATCATCATCATCATCATCATCATCATCATCATCATCATCATCATCATCATCATCATCATCATCATCAGGAGCCTTGTCTGGAACAGACATTGGCAATCATGTTCCTTCACTCAAATCTGTCCCCAATTAGTTTTGTTATTCCTACCCTTGCTTATTGCCCATGACTTAAGATTTTCAACAAAATTTATTCTTTGTCTACCTCTACCGCGTTTGCCTTCAATCTTTCCAGTGATTGCTTAGTCCTCATGACGGCAAATATAGCCTAAAAACTGTCGTTGCCTCTGTTTTATGGTTTTAATTAGTGATCGCTCGAGATTAGCTTCTTTCAATACCAGTTCATTTGATTTTTTTCTGTCCATGATATCCTCATCATTCTTCTGATGAACGACATCTCTACTGCTTCTAGTTTTTTTTCTCTATTTCTTTGTTTATTGTCCAACACTCATTACCATACAAAAGTAATGACCATACATATGTTTTAATTACCCTTATTTTGGTTTTCATACTTATGTTTCTATTTGCCAGTATAGGTTTCACTTTTTGGAATGTATCATTGGCAATCGCTATTCTTTTACTTATTTCACTTGTGCATCTGTCATTTGATGATATCAAGTAACCTAGATATTTTAATTTTGTAACTTGTTTGATTTGTTCGACGAGATTGTACTTGCAGTTAGAGGATTTCTTTGAGATGACCATATATTCGTTTTCTTTACATTCAAAGACAGGCCCATTCTTTCGCTCTCTAAAACTACAGTATTTAGAAGATTTTTTAGGTGTTTGCCAGATTCTGCTATTTAAACTGTATCATCTGCATACCTGAAATTATAAAGATTCTGTCCATTTATTTTAAGCCTGAAATACCACCAAGATTCCTTAAGATTATTTGCCAATATAACTCAAAACTCATAACTCTTTTGATGGGTTTGATAATCATTATGTTCTTCTTCAATTCTTACAGATGCAGTCTGATCCCAGTATGAATTTCTAATTACTCTCAGATCTTTCCCATTGATGTCTAATTTTTCTAGCATACGAAACAGCACTACATTTTTTACTTTGTCAATGAAACGGAGGTGGAGATCTTTTTGCATTTCTATACACCTTTCCATTAGCATTGACAAAATAAATATTGCATTTCTAGTCCCTTTATCATGCATAAAGCTAAACTGATTTTGAGATATTCCTGGTCTTTAACTCTTGCGCATTTTATACATCAAAACGCGTAACAGAAGTTTTGTAAAATGGCTCATTAAACTGATTGTTCCATGAAGTTCACATTCTGTTGCTCCTGGTGTTTTAGGAAGTACTTATTAAACTGATTTAGAAAGATACTATGGAATCGTACCACAGTCGTAAATTGCATGAAGAAGTTTTGTTTTCAGACCCATTCCTAAATTATCCAATGCTTTAATTATTTCTTTTGGTATATTATCTGATCCTGTGGCTTTTCCATTTTTCATTTTTTTTTTGCTGCTTCTATCTCTTCTTTGAGGATAGTTGGGCCTTCTATGTTTTCCTCTATTTTTGGTTTGTTGCACCTATCATCTTTCAAAAGATCCTCAATATATTCTGACCATCTGTTAAGTATTTCCTTCTTTTCCATCAACATTGTTCCATCTTTTGATTTGATGCAGCCAGGGCTACTGAATTTGATTTTCTTATCACTGACGTCCTTAATTTTAGCATGCATGTATTTTGACCCTGCTTGGAACATTTACTTAAATTATCCTTCTTACAATTTTGACTTTTTTTTCATAAGGGCCATCTGACTTTTCCGACATGCTGATTCTATTTGATACATTTTGATACAATCACCATCATCCCACTTTCAACACTTTGTTCAATGGTGAACGATCTGTTGCCCACACTTTGAAACCATCAATTACATTCACTTTTCTTGCAAATTAAATTGCTCTTTTCGATTCTCACCGCTTACATCACCGTTTGTCTTAGACCATTTATCTGCTTCAATACTGCTAATGAATGAATAAAATGAAAACAGTGTTGTTCTTGGAATTGTCAGCTCTATCCTAAATTCTTTAACGTGTAATTTTGGGATTTAAATCCATACCAATGAGAGATAGATCATGGCGATTGTTGATTCAGGGCGGATTCAAATAGAGATCTAGGCTTTATATAAACGGTCTAGAGGTCTTGATCTAACTTTTCAGAATTAAGAGTGCTTTAGCGGGTGGGGTAATGATTGAAGCAAAAAAATATGCAAAATTAAACATTGTTCGTTTCGTTGTTCTGCGTTTGTATTGAAGCGCTGTTTAATTTAGGGGTTGGCATACAATTGAAAATAAATTTAACCCCCTCCTCGTTGGGCGAAAAAAAGAGTCATGTCACGTTGCATGTCCTAACGCATGCACTTGCAGAATAAGCTAAAACTAATCAATGTTGTTTATATAGATATTATTACTCCTAAAGATAGAACACCTGAAGCATGACAGTTCAGATGGAGAAGCCACCATTGCTGTCCCTCCACCTCTCAATTCACCACTGCCGCTCGGCCTGATATAATCAATGAAGTTCAGCGTAAACGGTTTTCGCCTTACTTAATGAAATACAAGTAAAACCCTGACTGAAACAAACATACATGTAATAACACATGTAGACACACAGAGATGGATGTAGAAAAGACACGTCAACACAAGAACCCACATGCACACAACACACACACGCATACAACACCATTACACAAATGCAAAAACTTATCCGAGTGTTAGTCGTTGTCTTTAAAGGATGAGCCACTATTGAAGCTATAACGAGAACAGTTTGTCAGGTCAGTATGCCTTTCAGAGTCAACCATTCAGGGTCACACAATCATGTTTGTCGAGGAATTTCCAATAGATATAGATAAAAAGAGTTAGGGTGAAAGGAAGGGAGAGTGAGAGGCCGACAGAAAGAAAAACGATGGAAAAAGAACAAGGGGGGGGGGGGGGGNNGGTGACGAAATTAGATAAAATTAAAATTCTCGAAATGAAAAGATAATAAAAAGTTTAAGGGATAGATATACTCTGAGATCCATACATGGATGCCAGGCTTGTGAAAATATTTACCTCAGATTTAAATAAAATCGACGGAGTTAGCAGAACAAACACATAATAACATCATCGCACCTCCCAGGGACAGCCGTTTTCTGCGCGATGAGGTATGTAGTGTACCTTAAACTGTTCCGTCTTCGTACGAGCTCCTGATTGAACGGAAGGGACAGGAAACCGTGGTCTGTAGGACTCCGATTTTCCTACATGTATCAGCCAAATACTACTGACTACTGTAGGATCTTTCTCCCCTTCTATTTAATAATTGTTGGTTTATGTGCAACAATTGTCATTTTAGCAGGTGAGCTAGAGGAAATTAGGTGCACATAAAAATTGATATCGCATTGGTTCCAGCAAATGCAGCGATAAATGGCCATGACTACAGTGTTATCAATAGCGTTAGCTCATGCAAGTCCAAGCTAAGGTCAACTTCAGAATTTAGACCAAGGCGGATCCTTCAAGCCCGATCGCTTTTTCTAAAGAATCGTTATTTCGCATACGAGCAAAGCTTAGATTGTAACAGTTTATGTTTCATTTGATATTGATATGGATTTTACAGGAGCCGATTAAAATCTTAAAATCTTCGTTACGAGGGATGGGGTGGTCACGGTGGTGGAGAGATACGCAAGCTATCAGGTTTCCTTCAAAAGACATAATAAACCGCTGTTGACTGACGCAATATGGAATTCAAAGTACGAGTAGTTCTTTGTTTCTCCTGATAACGACAGTACACAACATGGCAAATGCTATTTTATTATTCTGTTAAGGACATTCAATATAAAAAATATTCCTAGCTGAGATTAGGGCAGCATAATCTCTGTGTTTTTGAAGAAATCGAACTGAGTCGCTCTTCAATCATTCAAACTTTCTTTATTCTTGTTATAAACCATAAAGTGATATTGTAAGCCTTTGACTTCCTTCCTTATTATGCTTGCTGGAAAAAAATGGTTTCATAAAGACAAAATAAATTCATCGAGGCATGGAACTTTGCTTTGGCAACGTGTGGAAGACCATGTAAAGGTCCTTCCCTGAAATAAACATGCAAACAATTGAGACATGAAATGACTAGAAACTGTAAAAGATTATTTTGAGCGCCTAGAAAAACAGAATTCTCTCTAGAAATGATACCGTCTGGTTCGTTTTAACAAAGGGCGTTTATTGCGAATAACATTTTGCCAAAGTTAAAACATAAGACCATAAAATTAATAAAAAGGAAATGTCGAATTCTGTTAACATTTAAACTGCGCAGTTATTTCCTGTAGAGTAGCCAGGCTTTTGTTTTGTATGACGTGCATAAATCTCAGTGTCTCCGAATAGAAGTACAGCGTTTTTAAGGATCATTTAGCACGTAATAAAAAAAACTACACATCTTACATAGAAAAGGTTAAATACTACAATGATATGGTTTCTAAATATGAAAATCACTTTCAGGCCTCAGTGCGCTAGTCATGTTTCCTCCATGTAAAAAATTCTCATGTTAAACCTCCCTTTGTTTACTGACGATCTGCACATTAAAAAAGAAACCATAAAATGTTAGTATCGTGCACCTGCATTGATATGAAGATCTTGATCTCGCCCGTGTTTACGCAAAGAGCTCGTTGCGCGAGACATGCACGCTGGTCGATAAATAAGAGCTGAAGCATGGTGAACGCAGTGTTGGTGTTTAAGCCTCTGGGATACAGGCAGTGGCGGACATTCACTCTGGCTTTACCCTAAATCTACATTTTCATCCTCTTTGATTCTCTTTTACAAAAGTGCAAGGTAAGTTTTCCTCAATCTACATTTACATGCTGTGTTACGTTGCTAAAGATTTGCTTGAAGACAAAATAAATTACAATGTGGGTTATATTCTGATAACTTTTTTAGGCTAAATAAAGAGATAAAGGAGGAGGAGAAGGAGGAGGAGAAAGTGGAGAGGAGAAACATGAAAAGGACAAGTTAAAGGAACAAAATTAGAAAATAAAAAAAAATGTAAAGTTCAGTTGACAGGAAAAGGGGAAAGAGAGAAGGAAAGGGTTGAGGATAAAGAGAAGGATCAGGACAATGGCATGTGCGTGCTGAGAATTGATGAGGAGAAAATTTTTTTTTAATTCATAAAGGAATAAAAAACATGAAATGAAACTTAATATAGAGATAGATATAGAAAAACAAATTAAATAAGCCGTTGCCACAGAAACAGCATATTCAACAAATGATTCAACAGGTCTTTTTAAAGACGATAGAAGCACTTTACTCAGATCTGCACACACACATTGACTGCCGTTTTGCTATTTATTATCATCCGCTAATTAGTTTATCATTGGATTCTGTTGTTCTTTTTTTTAGTTGTTAAACTAGTGACTTTTCCCTCATGAATTACTAACGAATCTAGTTTTCCTTGTGTAAGAAAATTTTATTTCTCGTCAAAACTGTTCTTTTCTCTATTTAGCTAAAGAGGAAATAGATAGTACGCTTTGAATAAAAACTGTTAATCTTGTGAGAATATGATCATACATAAATAGTAGTTCGGGCACTATTGGCATGACACACACGCTCTTATACACACACACATCCAACAGTCTCTTCAAGGTTTTTCTCATTTTCTAGGCTTTCAACAGTTCAAAGGTCAGTATTGCCTCCGCTGGACCGTCAAGTTGTGAAATCATTGTATCATGTAATGTATTATAAGCCAACTCCAGCCGACCTTATCACAGCCATGGTTGTGAAAAACCATACATGAATTGCATTTGTATCACACACACACACACACACACTTCATTACTCCACCGTAACCTATGTAACAAAATTAAAATGAAAGTTATAAATAAACAACTCAGGAAACCTTCACGGCAAATGCCTGATGTTCGTTTTTTTTTTTTTTTCAATTTAAACCATTGATCTAAGAATGAAATGATTTAACTCCAAATAATACACGAACTAAATGACTAAGGAGACTGTGGATCATGACAATGATGATGATGATTGTTTAGACTTCATTGAAAACACTTTAAGGCAAATAAGAATACTAGCTAATTTTACTTCTTCCCTTTCTGAAAAATGTAACTGTAACTACTGACCATTATAACAATCTTTTGGTCTCTTCTCCCCTGGTCAACTCGCCGGTCAGCAGACTAAACGCCCAATACCATCATGTCAGTGAGTTCCATCCTCGCTCTGACCATCCTCTGCGGCGTCCATCTCACCCTAGCCTGTGATCCCGAAGAACAAACGGCCTGTTCGAGAATTTCTGATCCTGTATGTGCCACGTTCCACAAGACTTTTGCTAACGACTGCGTCATGAAGAATGAGTTGTGCCGCTTAGCAAAGGAGGGCTTCCATTTTACTGGGGTAATTTCAACATTTTGTATATGGCTATTTCTTTATCAATCGCCCTGTCTCTCTCTACCTCTATCTCTCTCTCTCCCCCTCTCTCTCTCTCTCTCTCTCTCTCTCTCGAACAGCCTTGTCTCTATATAGCTCTGTCCCTAATTTTCCCTGTGTCTCTCCGACCTGTTGCTCTGTCTCTCTCTATGTTTCAATCAATCTATTTATCTATCTTTTTCTACCTTCTCTCTCAATCTCTCTCTCTTTGTTTCTCTCTCTCCCTCTCTCTATTTCTCACTCTTTGTCTCTAAGAAAGATCCTAAACTTGTATCTCTGAATGCGAATTATAAATTAAAAAAAAAAAGTTGTTTTTTTTATATCACTTTGATTATCCCCGTGTCTTCGTGCAAGGATACACTGGTAAATTTTTCCTTTCCCTCTTACTTGTATTCTCAAAGAGAGTTGGCAACAATTTTTTAAAATAAAAACAAACCCCACAAACAACACCGTTCTGCTTTATTCTAAAATAATGTTTCGAGAACACTTACCAAGCCCATTGCTAATTTCTATTATTCCAACCTAAAGGTATTATCAAGAAAACAAAAGTTGCGTACCAAACATGGTGTTTTTTTCTCTTTAGCTTTGACTTGCGGCGCTCAACTGTATTGTTATTAAAATGTCTACCTGCATGTTTTGTTTCGCCAGCTTATGAGAGTTTAAATAGGGTTATAATAACATGTCGTTTTGTAAAACCATAAAACACAACTTCGGGATTTTAAAATATGCCCACATAAAATGGCATGATCAAAAGTAACGTATCTATACTTTTGTGGATTTTGTTGACGC
>BLXT01002328.1:1003736-1017367 GCA_019648995.1 Plakobranchus ocellatus | reverse complement strand
AAGAAGAAGAAGAAGAAGAAGAAGAAGAAGAAGAAGAAGAAGAAGAAGAAGAAGAAGAAGAGGAGGAGGAGGAGGAGGAGGATTTAAAAGATGAGCGACACTAAGTCATTTGTGATTTTCAAAATAAGGGTCATTGAATAAGATTTAGAATCTAGGACTCTAATGAAACCATTAACTGCGGAATGTAAGCCTAAAATAAAAATGAAATGTAAAATCTATTTTTAATATTTTGTCCTGTGTGTGTGGATGCAAGGACTTTTTTTTTGGGGGGGGGGGGGATGTATTGCTGATTATGAAGGTTAAATCTGAATAAGTTATATAATTCAGTTGAATACGAGAATCCAGATTCGTACACTTTTCTTGAAAGCCCTAGAAGTAATGGCATATTCATTTTCGTAAGAAAATCTGCATTTTTTACATTTTTTTCTTATTTGTCAAAAGTTAAATTTCAGAAGACCAAAAATTATGGTGACACAAAATTAAGCTAGCGAAAAGGGTCTCGTTATATCCATGCAAGGGTTGGGGAAAATTCGAGGACAATACATCATAGAAGTGGCTATACAAGATACTGTCCTCGATACAAATTACGAAAAGTACTTTTTCTTGAAAATATTCAGACTTTATGAGCATGATAACTCAGAGCTAGGGAAAACTCGCATTATAAATGAAAAAAAGAAAGGAAAGAAAAGTGAAAGATATACATTCAGAGAAAAAGTAATAATGAAGTGTGATTTGTGTTTATGCGCAAGCATTAATAGACTTACTTATTCCCATTCTGGAGTGGGTTATCCAGCTAGAAATAACATACAATTTTATATTTAATCGCAGCAGCAGCAATAATTGTCGCAATAATTTTCTTTTCTTTTTTTCGAAGAAGAGTTTCAATTATGAAGGCCACTAACCCCTCTTGACCCGAGTTGTGAGTGAAAACACTAAAAACAGAACAAGGAAGAAACTAATTGGCCTTAGACAGTAGAGAACAGAAAATAAACATCTTTGAAACAAAAATGAGTCATCACATAGGATAATGTCAATGTAGCCTAAGCTTATAGACTAATGAAATAATAACTAGCTAGATATCTAGGTCTAGGGCGATATAGAAACACATCTTCGTTTTCGCCATGACTGTCCTAGTTGATGGAGCAACCCTTTCGAGATTATTGTTTCATTTTCTGAACAATGTGGGAAATCAGGTCAGTATTGAAACGAAAACATAAAAATTTATCTGGAGAGACCAGATTTACATCTAGATCTAGAGATCTTGAGTCTAAATGTAGATCTAGACTACATCAAGAATCCAAACTCTAGACCTAGATTCTAGATCTAGGTATATAGAGAAAAAGAGAGTAGAATCTAGGCTAGATCTAATCAAAGACAAAAATCGCAACATTTAGACATGATGATCTCATCAGAGTGAGAGCCTTTTGAAATCAAGGTCTCACAATTACTGAGATTAGATCATGTCTAGAGTCATCCCTCATTTTCTCTATCACTTTTAAAAATCTTTTTTCGGCACTGGTGGAGCACTATGGTCCCTGCGGCAGATCAATGGGAGAATCCCAGATGAGACATTAAACAATCTGCTTCAGCATTTATCACAGTGGTATCCCGTGCAATAGGTAAATATGTATTTAAGTTTGGACACGTGGAAATCTAAGAATGGCATTTGAGAAAAATCACTGGAAAGTTTAACATTATTTGAGGACAGGAAACTTTTTACAACTCCCTAGATAAATTAAATATGTATTTAAGTTTGGATACGTTGAAATCTAAGAATGGCAATTGAGAAAATTACTAAAAAGTTTAAAATTACTTGAGGACATGAAACTTTTTACAACTCCCTGGCCAATTTTGTACGTACTCGTTTCCGATATATATGTTTGCTGTCTGTTGGATTACCCGATTTTTATATATGGTTTTTCATATTTATATAATCGATAAAAAGACATATCAAAACAGTAATACTGAATTGCCATCCCCCGACTTCAAATAATCAACATGGCCGACTACTGTGCGTAGACAAAGTAGGGACCGTGGTGCTCCACCAGTGCCCTTTTTTCTCTGTTCCTAATTCTTTTAGGTGGCAGGCATACCTTTGAAGTGCCTTCTTTGTGAGGGGAAAGGGCTTTAACTCTATTTAGTTCCAACATTGGGATTTCGATCAATCCTGATCGATGACACACCCCCTTCATTGCGGGCTTGTTTCGGCCTAATTTTTTTAAATATATGTACTTTATTCATATTTTATATTTAAAAATAGGTCTTTCTACGCCTAAAAAATATATTTTGTGCATGATTTTTTAAAAAAAATGATAAAACGAGCTTATTAAAAATTCAATTTGTCCTGAGCGAACGCTAACCATGCCTCTTCCGCCATCTTGAAATCTTAGCAAACGCGTTTTTAATTACTCTTCAAATTTACTAGATTTTCGTCACTTTTAACAACAAAATACTAAAATTAGAGACAGTGACGTTTTTGGAATGTTAGATCTATCAGACAGCGAGGTTGAAGAATGGTTAGACAGCGATGATGAGAGTTTTGTGCTCGACAGTGACGACTTGGATTTAGACCCAGTTCGTCATCCACTACAAGAACAAAGGTAAGACCTCAAACTCAGCAAAATGTTGCTTTTTCTGCAAATTCCCCTTCATTTTAATGTTAAAACAGCTAAACATATTATTATATTTGCATCTAACTACCCAGCCTCCCAAAAACAACAGGCTGTATTGACCTAGATCTAGATTTAGGTTCAGCCTGATGGCCCTTTCAAACCAGGAAGTAAATTTGTAATAATGTAAACATAGAGATCGAGATTTAGATTCTAGGTCTACTAGGCACTTTGCAGAAGACTGAGCTCAGCTCGGAAGCAAAAATTGCAATCATAATCCGTCTAGAATTAGATCTACATAAGGAAATGAGAGAAGAATTTTTTATAATATTTGTAGAACTAGATCTAGATCTTGATCTAGGCCTAGTTATGCCTAGATATAGATGTAGATCTAATCTAGAATCCTCCCTCCCTTGAGGGTGGCAGCAAGTTAGATGATATAACAACATGGAGTTCATGGAAAATAATTTGGGAAATATGTGTGCCTCTTTATGTATTTGTGCTACAAATAATAAAATAAATCAATAAGACCAGTACAAGATTGAACAATAGGCAGTGGATATAAAAAGAGTAGCGAATAATCTTTTGTTGGTGTCTAGATATTGATCAGAACTTTATGAGCCCCACATGTGACTACTGATGTACTTTTCAGCTTTGATAGTTAAGTCAGCTAGATATTTATTGAATAATTACCAGAATGCTTTTATTATGATTTAATAGACTGTAACAAAGGTCCTAATTTATTTCTGTTTCTTTTAGACAAAATGATGTGCCACAGCAGATGGAGAGGGAGCATGACCGAGACCCTGGTCCGACTACGCCAGTCCCTGCCTTCAAGCCAGCCAACCCACCAGGCATCATCCTTGATGAGATTACTAGGGCAGTCTACAGAAAATTCCTCAGGCCAGTCGACTTCTTTTGTTTATTTTTTACCTTGGATTTGGTGGAGCGGCTGTGTGGGTGGACAAATGGGTATGCTGTGACTGTGGGTGGAGAGAAGCCGAGCATGTATGCAAGGTGGGTTGAGGTGAATATGGATGAATTTTATCGTTTCATTGGTTTGTTGATGTACATGTCTGTGATCAAGGTCCCACGTTTTTATATGTATTGGAGTGAAGAAACTTTGTTGAATGGTCTTTGGGCAAGACGATTTATGAGTGTGTGGAGGTATAAATGTCTGATGTGTTTTTTGAAAGTGCATGATGTGAGCCTAGAAAGTCCAGATGACAAATTAGCAAAGGTAAGGCCAATGTTAGATTATATTAGAATGAAGTGCATGAACTTATTTCAACCTTATCAGAATATTGCAATAGATGAGAGAATGGTAAAAAATAAGGGGAGGTATGGGTTCAGGCAATATATTAGAGATAAGCCAACAAAATGGGGTATGAAGGTGTGGGTTTTAGCAGATTCTAAGACTGGATATACTTACAATTTTGATGTTTATTTAGGGAAAGATAATAATTCATCTACTTTTGGGCTTGCTTATGATGTTGTGATGAAACTTGTGAAAAATTTAGTGAATCAGGGCTACCATTTATTTGTTGATAACTTCTATACAGGGCTCCAGCTTATGAAGGATCTAGTCTTGAAAGGGATAAGGGCATGTGGAACTATAAAGGTGAATAGAAAAGGGTTTCCAGCTAACCTGAAAAATGTAAAAGAGTGGGATAAGTCTGCTAAAAGGGGGGATAATAGATGGGAAAGACATGGGGACATTCTTGCAATTCAGTGGAAAGATAACAAAACAGTTTCTTTATTATCAACAATTCATGATGCAAATGAGCAGGTTACAGTTCAGCGTAGGTCTAAAGAAGGGGGGCAGTTTAGAAAATTAGATATTCAGCAGCCACAGGTAGTAAATGATTACAATAAAAATATGAATGGGGTTGATTTGTCTGATCAGTTGATAGGAAAGTATAATGCATTGCGTAAAACTGATAAATGGTGGAAAACTTTATTTTTACATTTGATAGATATTTCTCGGGTAAATAGCTATATCTTATTCAATGAGTTTAGACAAAAAAATCCTAACATACCAGAATTACAAAGACCAAAGAATTACCATCAGTTAGATTTTACTTTAGAGCTGATCAGACAGTTAGCAGGGATAGAGAAGGGGGAAAGTGCTCCAGTAGGGGGGAAAGGGAAAAAGAGAGGTCCCCATCCAATGAAGGCTTTTGTTTCAAAAAAACGTAATAATTGTAAATTGTGTTATTCTACAGAGAAAAAAGAAGTTAAATCAAGGTTTTATTGTGCTACTTGTGGTATTTTCTATTGCTTGTCTGAGGAGAGAAATTGCATGTATGAGGCCCATCCTTGGGAGGATTCTGACTGAGCTTTTGCGTGAATGGGCTGTTGCACCATTGTCATTATTTCTTATATTTGCTTTTCAGAAAATGTGTGTCATTTATAAAGATATAATAATAATAAAAGTTATACTAACAATAATATAACCAAACTGTTTAGAAAACTAAAATTAACTTTAGTCTCCAATAATTATGTACATTGTTCATCAATATTACATGTTCCACTTTGCTCTATATTTTTACGTCAATTTCACTAATTTACATCGTTTTTTTACTGTCCATAGAAATGATGATAATAATGACAACTTGCAAGAATATGTCTTTTCCTGAGTGGCAGAGATGTCAAACATTCAGAAAATACACATTTTGGGTGACCATTTCACTTGATGAGTTTTTTTCTTTCTTTGTGTCTGGTTACAGAGTGATATTTTGTACGTTTTTTTTTTATTTTTTATTTTTACAGTTTGGGTTCATTTGTTCACTATATTCAAAAAAATATTGCCCAAAAAACACATAAAAAGAAACTACATTCAATTTTGAACAAAAAAAGTGGTCATTTGACTATATATCATAATTATTAGAGAAAATATGACCACTTAAACTAATCCACCCATTAAGTTTTTTTGCGAAAGGGAAAATCCTATGGAACCAAAGAGAGTAAAAGGTTTGATACGCCTGCCATCAAAATTTTATAGATTTCATCACTGTATTGATCTAGCGGTCAATGTTTTTCATCATACAAAATGTTAAGTACCTGCATTGTATAGGCAATCAAATCTAATTATACTCTTATTCCCCCTATGGCAATCGGAAGTATGGCTATGTTATAAATGGCCTTCAAATTGATAGATTCAAGACTTGAGTTCTGGAAAGCAAAACTTTCAACCACTTTCCAAGGTAAACTAGAAGTGTATTCCGACATCAGAATTCTATTCTCTCTAGATTAGACCACAGACATGCTAAGAGACTTAAAAACTCATTTTTTTTTTGGTCTCTTATACTTGCAATGTACTTTCTCTTACACTGATACTGATTTACTTGATCTTTTTTAAAATATTAGGAGGAGGTTAGGCGAACTTAGTGACGTCCAAATGGCAAGGCCAGCCATACTTGATAATGTCTAGGTGATTAGGCTATCCATACTTTATTGTGACTAGCCTGACAATGATGTGTTAGACGTTTAGACTTTATATATAGTGCCTAGCTTTTTTGGCCTGATTTTGTTGAAATAAAGTTTGTAGACCTGAGATTGTGACAGCTCTGGGATTACCAACGTTATGATACTCCTGAGAGTGAGATTTAAGTTGCTAAAATGGCCCTTAGTAAATATTCACACCATTTTTCCCTCATTGTTGCCTCTGGATTGGTCATTGGATATTTCAAAGCCATATGATGTATAAATTTTGATTTGTTTGGATTAACTTTAAAGATGGTTATTTTTCTGAGGCACGACATTATTCTTTGAGTCTATAACTATTCCTACCTGGGGGGTGGCGGCGGCATACTGGAAATTCTATTAGAACCCGGTGGTTCCCACAGACCAGGAGACAATTGCAGGCCCACAGTGCATGTGACATTGTGAGGGAGACTCTCGTCTATCAGTTTGGGGCCTTATGATTGTGATGGGGCAAGTAGAAAAAGCAATGAGGGATGGTGAGAGACTACCAGTGTACTTGGTGTCAAAACTGACATAGGAAAGTAGGCCTCTCATTTCTCAAATATTTATTTCTGGTCCAACTTATTTCTAATGTTTAAAAAAAAAAAAAATGGTCATAGCTGGTTACTCCTAACAGAGCAAAATTTGCTTACATGAGGCCCCCCAAAAAATACCCAATTTTCAATACAAAAACAAAACCGGAAAATTGGTGGGAATATTTACTTTGACCTATAAAATGACTAGGGTTATGAACAGAAAGAAAGGACAACACAAAAGACCAAGGAAAACCTCAAAAAACAAGGAAGCAAAGCATTGTGGGCATCTCGACTATTTAAAAAACAAAAAGGAGAAAGATAGAGAGGAGAAGAGAGATAGACAAGGACTGACGATGATGGAGCAATAACAATTGGTGGTATGGTGGTAATAAAATTAATTATATTTATGTATCTATCCACATAGAACATGCAACTTGCGTAAGTCAAGATAATACCTCATAATGGCACAAAACCAGAGGACTCTCACAATGTAGATAGCCACCCAAGTTATATTCTGTAATGGCGCAAAGCCAGAGGCTCACACGTAGATGATAAGGTATTGGATGTTACATGATACTGTATCCACAGTTACATACACAGACAAGGGCCAGGTGAAGCAAGACTTTGACAGCCTCATGTAAACTACACATGAGGTTCAACAAGGCATAAGCCTCCTATCTCAATAGTTATTATTATAAAAGGTAATCTGTAAATCTCACTGAAAATCCTTACACTTGCTTTAAATAATCTTTCTCAAGAGTGAGACCTCCTACAGATATAACAAACAGTAAAATAGAAAAAAATCTCAAGGCGTAGCCTCCTAGTTATAACACATAATTACTTAATCTCCCAATAGATTTTCCGAGGACTTGGCCTCCCTTACCATATCTACAATAAGAATAAACTGAAACCTTTTTAATTTCAAGCACAGCCTGCCCAGTCTCTCGCGACTGCCAAACCAACACTGAATCTAACACAAACCCAGGCAAGAATTAGCAATGAGGGTACTGAACACAATCCATACTCACCGTGTAACTAAAGGACAAACCAAGGAGACCAGCAACCATGGGATTCACAGCTAAGCATGACTCGACACAATACAGCACCAGCTTTCCAAATAAAACTGTAAATTAAAAGTGGACAAAAACACCATGCATTTAAATTCACATACTCTTGCTCAAACCAAGTATGCCATTATTCTTAATTTTGTTCTTTATTCCCAGATATGACAGATTTCCGCCCTATATAAAGCTCAAAAGATGACACATTATAAATCTTTTTATACATGTATTTCGCGGAGAAGGAAAGGGAAACACACACTAAAAAACATGACCCAGTTTTTGTTTGTATAAAACATTTTCCTCTTCTTGTGTGTATTAAACAGTTCATTCAGGCCTTTACCTTTCATAATGGTTCATCAATCTTAAAAAAAAAAAAAAATCTTTAAATTATTTGTTTTCAATGAGGGAGAAATCTGTTCTCAAGTAGAATATGATGAGGAGACTCTCCTCTAAGGAGATGACTGCTAGTGAAGTGGGTGTCATCAATTTTTCATCTGGATATTAAATTTTCAAAAAATCGAAGATTTCTGCATTTGCTCAGGGCTATTTCTCAGACATTTTTCTTTTAGTCTACTATGAGTAAGAGATCACATGATAAGAGATTTATTCTTTCTACTAGAGAAAGAATACAACTGCCAGGGTGTTTTCTGTTATTTAGCGCTTTTGAATGCGATAAAAAGACAATAAAAATCTGATAGTACAGATTTTTCTATTAAATTACTAAGGCTCAATTGGAAGGCTGATGCTTCTGTTTTAGCGACAGCATCTACACCTGTTTCATTATCAGGAATCAGGGCATTTTACTGTCAATTTTTCAAATCCTTCTTTAAAAACGTTTTAGAGGTATCAGCTTTTAAGAATTTTGTAAGGCTGAGATTGATGTAGAATGGATCAAAATCCCAAGGGGTGCAAGAAAAGAAACAATTTCACACTCAGAACCTCCACAAAGACTACATCTCTGTAAGATCAAATCCTTGATGATGTATTGGGTCAAGTTGTTCAATTTCGTGGCAGATCTATGATTAATGAAGCTTGTATAGTCAAGCTTTGATCTGACTATAAATCTGTAAAGTTGTAGGGGAATATCAGTGTTGGCAACCCAATCAGGGCTCTCAAAGTAGGCCTATTTGATACATTTTTGGCATCTTACTTCAAATCTTTATTATGAGAAAGACATGTTCATTCTTTCATTCCTGTCAACCATCCATTCACTAAAACAATTCAACACAACAAACATAATATTTCAAAGTACCATGTCATTATTCATATCAATCATTGTCAAAGAGTAAAGTTGATGACAAATCCTTTCTATCAATGTAGTTCATCAAATGTAATGCAATTATAGAAATCATGACGTAATAGTCATTAAGGAAGCGGTGGTTCTTTAGGTAGGGCAGTTGGCTAGCAAATCAGAGGTCCGAGGGTTGAATTCCAGTCTTGGCCAAATCACGTTTTCATCGTTCCTCTGTGTCTACCCAGCACTAAATGGGTAGTTAGGTCTCTTAAGACCCAGCAAAAGTAAAGGCGGCAAGGAAAGTAATGGCAAACTACCCCATAATGCCTTATGCCAAGAACAATCAGGGCCTTACTCCTGGTTCTTCCAAGCTTGGACTGAAAGAAACATTCAATCTTTACAATCAAAATATTTATTCATGTCATTGCCACAGTATATTATCGTGTGTCAAGTAAAGATCAAATAAATAAATATTTATAAGTAAGCCAGCTCTACTGTACCTCTTTCTTTTTCTCAGCTTAGCTCATTAACCCACACACATCATCATCATCATCAAGTGCCTTGCTTGTAAGCGTTGGCGATCATGTCTCTCCACAAATCCCTATCTTTGACGGCGGTCAGTGTATCCAACACTTTTCCTGTTCCAAGCCATGTGGCCAGTCCATCCATTATCTTCTCCCTTTGTCTTCCTCTGCTTCTTTTTCCTTCAAACTTTCCTGTTGTTACCAAATGTTCCAGTTTTCCTCTTCTCATCACGTGGCCCAGAAAGGTGGCTTGACGTTTCCTTATAGTTCTGACCAGTGATCTTCTTTTATTAGCTTCATTCAGAATTCTCTCATTTGTTTTCTTTGCGGTCCAAGGTATCCGGAGCATTCTTCTAAGGAACCACATTTCAGTCGCTTCTAGCTTATTTTGAATTTGCTTTGAGATTGTCCATGCTTCGCATCCATACATTAGAACAGGTTCTATGTAGCACTGGAGGGCTCTTTTCCTCGTTTCGATGGAGATGTGTTTATTTGTCAGGATTGTTTTCATCTTTTGAAAGTTGATCTTTGCCGGAGCAGTTCTTGCTGATATTTCTCTGTTTGTTTTGCCATCGTTTAAAATTATTGTTCCTTGATATTTGAACTTTTCCGTTTGTTTGAGTTTTACTTCATTGATGAATATATCACATTTTGAGGATTCTTGTTTGCGACTGATTACCATCACTTCTGTTTTTTTACTGTTCAGTTCTAACCCTTTCTTTCTGCTTTCTTCTTCAACGATATTTAGAAGTTTTTGCAGGTCTTCTTTGTTTTCAGCTATTAGCACTGTGTCGTCAGCATATCTTAAGTTGTTTATGTTCTGCCCGCCCACCTTAATTCCTGGGTGATTCTCCAAATTTCGCATGATTATCTCACTGCAGAGGGAGAAGAGATCTGGGGAGAGAACACAGCCTTGCCTAACGCCTCGTTTTCTATCCTGAAATGTGCTGGTTTTGTTTTCGATTCTCATCGCTGCTGTTTGTTCCCAGTACATGGTTTTTATTATTCTTAAGTCTTTTCCATCAATGTTAAGTTGTTTCAATTGCATTATTATCTCATCGTGGCGTACTCTGTCAAAAGCTTTGGTGCAATCAATGAAACACAGATATACATCTTTTTGTGCTTCTAGGGCGCGTTCAATTAAGGTTCGCAGAATATATATTGCATTTGATGTTCCTTTGTCTTCTACAAATCCGCACTGTTCTGCTATTTCTGGTTTTATTTTGTTCCTTATTCTCATTATGATCTTTAGCAGTATTTTGGTGATGTGACTCATGAGGCTGATGGTTCTGTGTAATTCACATTCTGTTGCACCTGGCTTCTTTGGCAATGCAATGAATATAGACTTGGATAAATCTGTTGGAATCTGCCCTGTGTCATAAATTTCATTCAGAAGATGTGTGACTTTTCCAATTCCAAAATCTTTAAGGGCCTCTATTAGTTCTATCGAAATGTTGTCTGGGCCTGTTGCTTTTCCATGTTTCATCTTCTTTATAGCTGTTTCTACTTCTTCCTTCATGATAGGGGGGCCTGCAAAATTATTCTTCATGACGTTATGATCTTTTCTGTCATCTTTAAAGAGTTCTCTTATGTATTCTGCCCACCTCTCTAAGATTTTTTCTTTATCGATTATGATATCGCCATTCATTGCTTTTAGACACCCAGTTGAGAAGAATGTTCTCTTTCCTGTGATTTCCTCAATGTTTCTATACATTGTTTGTGGTGCATGTTTTTGCTGCTGCTCTATCTCTTTACATTTCTCGTTGATCCAGTTCTCTTTTGACATATTGCATTTTTCTTGCACTATTTTGTGTAAACATGGATAAACATGGCCTTCTAGATCAGATTCTTACTGCCCACAGTCCTCTCTATCACATCATTACTAAAACTATGGATATGGTCAGTGCAATTTTATTTTAAGACTCAGAGCTGTCCAGAATGATTTTGGTCCTATTGATAATATTTAAAAAATAAATAGGCCAGCCCAATGTCGCAGATGCACTGTTATTTGATTGCATTATGATGGACAAGAGCACTCAATTTCTTTACATGAAAATAAAATATAAATTTGTGAAAAGCATATAGCTACACTTCAGCACATCAGTCTACGTTAACATGCAGTTTCTTTGCAACTGGAAATTTTATGACAAAACTTTGATTTTGTAAAAACCACATACTTCTTTCATGATCTATAAATAAATCATTGATTTTAATAAATTTCAAAATATGCTAGATCCTTTTTTTTTATTTGGTTGCAAACTGCCAAGTTCATCAGGGTCTCTCTTTAGTATACTTAATATCTGATCCAATTTGGCCATATAAAACTTAATCCTTATTTTCTAAGCTAAGTAATCCGCTGGACACTGAGACCAAGATTCAGTTCTCCGTAGGTATTGTGGCTAGATAGACCAGAAGTCTGGTCTCTAGCCTCTTCCCTAAAATTTAGAGAGAGTTCAAAGCAAGGGACATTATTGTTGGTCTAAATCATATTTTTCAACACAATGACACTCTGTGAAAATGATATGAGCATAGATTCGGATTCAAGTGATAAATCGATATAATAAGCTGCAGCTAAGTGATCAGCAGGCTGATAGGGTACATTGCTGATCACTTTGTGCACTTTACACTGGAATTGCTGAAATACAAATACTTCAACGGCTGTATTGAAATTGAGAGGAAAGTTTGCACATATAGAGTAAGATTGATTGTTTACCACAATTCCTTTCCATGAACAGCTGAGGCATTCTCGTTCATAGTTTTGAGAGTAAAAAATACTCTATTTGTGTGTTAATGCTATGTTAATGCCAACCATGAAAGTTAATTATAATTAGTGATATCACATTAATTACAGTCTATAAAAAACTATATTTTAGAAGTTGTAAGTCATAATGATTTCGCTTTTTTTTTTTCAGTATGGTCTTCTTTTGGGAGAAAAAATCAGTCATGTGGAGGACCGAATTAGTGATTCACAGATTCACACTGCTGATGTAAACTCATTGTTTTGTAAGTAACGCTCTGGACTGTTTTCACCTTGGAGCTATCATTGGTTAAGCTGATTTAGTGAGGCAGCTTTTGTGATCAATTTTAACTGCTGTAAAACGATATTGTAAAACCTTAACTTCACAATCCTATAGAAGGCCATTTTACCAGAGATTAATTTGCGTATGGACAGGCTATACTTAAAATCACAATCTTGCTCTTATAATAGTATTCTCGCCATAGGGAAATATATACCTGAAGATTTTAGCTGTGCCATAATTACCTAGGCTTTGGTTAATAAACATTTTTGCACATTAAGAACTTTAGCACTTGTGAGTCTTATAGGAACAATATGGGTCAAAATGTTAAATGGTTTCCATCTTTTTTAGCATATGTTCAAAATTTCAAACATCATCGATTTTGTCAAAGTTCAATATACCTTTAACTTGTTGCATGTTCTTTAAAGTTTTTACAAAGACATGCTCTTTTCCACATCAAAATTTAAAGGCACCAGAAATAGTGAGTCTGTGTAGGTTAGTAAGAATACCATCACACCTCAAATAAATATCTAACTTTAAGAAATGATGATTTTTCAGGCTTAAAAATAAACGGAAAGAATCATAATAATCTCAGGTGTGCAGGTGATACAGTTTCAATAGCAGAATCTGGCGAACAACTCCAAAAACCTCTAAATATTGTAATTTTAGAGAGGGAAAGAATGCCAATGGGCCTGTCTTTGAATGTAAGGAAAACGGAATCTATGGTCATCTCAAAGAAATCCTCTAACCCCAAGTTGAAAAATTCAAATAACATGAGATGGCAAATGCTCAAGTGAAACAAGGAAAAGAATAGCCATGGCCCATACATTCCAAAAAATGAAACCAATACTGGCAAATAGAAACTTAAGTATGAAAATCAAAATTAGGGTAATTAAAACATATGTATGGTCAATACTTTTGTATGGTAGTGAGTGTAGGACAATAAACAAGGAAACAGAGATAGAAATAAAGATGTGGTTTATCAGGAGAGTGATGAGGACAGAAAAAAAGTCTAATGAATTGGCACTGAAAGAGGCTAATCTCAAGCGACTACTAATTAAAACCATAAGACAGAGGCAAGCTAAAGGTGAGCTGAGCCAATTTAATCCGCTAAGTATGTTTCAGAATATTAAACAAATCAATAATTTGACAAATATTTTAAAAACTGCACAAAACTGTGTGTGT
>BLXT01002328.1:983587-1003731 GCA_019648995.1 Plakobranchus ocellatus | reverse complement strand
GGGGGGGGGGGGGGGGAGATATGTATATATAGCATTGGAAAAAAGACCAGTTGCTAAGGCTATTTACGTTATGTACTTTAATCTTGCAATTTTGGTTTTAAAGAGCATAAAGTTCTCTGCAGTGAGTGTGTTACACAAATTATTTTAATAGTAATAACATGAAGCTTGGAAGGTAACATAATGTTCATGCTGCATTTAAGAAAAAAATGAAGTAATTTCAGCCTCAAATAAAAATCCATGCTTTATCTGTGTCTAAATATATCATTATACTTCTAGGTTGGTATTTTGCATAGTTTTGAACAAGAACTTTGTGTTCTGTCACTAACACAGATGCTATATCTCAGACTTTAAACCTTAGGGTAAAGAACATTTTCTTCTTTGCATTTATAAAAGATAAAAATCTTGGGGGGGGGGGGGGGACCCATTAGGGTGTACTTGTTTTTTAACCAAGATCTAATTTGAAATCAAAGTGTAAGTTATGAAAAACCAAAGAAAATTGTTATGTAACGTATACAATCAAACTCTACTGATCCTCTCTCATTGGTCTTGGAAGGATCAATTTGTATGAAGTCCTTTGTTATTCAACAGAAATAATAAAGAATTGTGTTACTGCCAAACATTAAAGAAAACATATCATGGTTACATTTTTGCCTCTCAACTGTAGTTAAAAAAAAGCCTCTAGGTAGACTACAACATGGGAGTGTACCTTTTTTCTCACTATATTGGAAGAGATCAAAATGTGACAGATAAATCTCACAAATATCTTGTTGGGTAATTTTAGCTAGTATGTTAAGTGACATGTAGGCCTACTAATCTGGTAATGGTAGTGCAACACTTAAGAAGTGATATCATTGCGTAAATCAGTTTTTAAACACTGGAAAGTGGAGCACACAGATTATGTTTTTTTGACAATAATATTTTCCACACAAATCTGTTCGGTGTTTTGTCACATACATGCTCTGAGTAAGTGTTTTTGTTTTGTTTTTTTTCTGAACACCAAACTTGCTTGCCATTGCTAGAAGCTTTTTCTTTCATCGTCCAAGCAATTTGCACTGCCTGACTAAGAATGTTATGCTTGACTGGCCCTATTAAAAATCTTTTTCTTAACTCACAAAGTCTTTTGTTTATTTTTTTTAAAAAAAGGAACATTTGTTTTTTTTGTTTTTTTTCTTTTTCAACACACAATTCTTGTTTATTTTTTACAAAAGTAACATTTGTTTTTCATGTGAAATGATCATTAAAAAAAAAAAAAGGAAATAAAGAAATACAACATGTCTAAAAACAGACCAGATGAGAACACCAAAAATAACATGCTCAGTGACTTATGGGCCACTGGGAAGAGAGAGGCACACTATTTGAGCGTTGGTTGCGTGGTTGTACACTACATACATCTGGCTTATACAAATGAGGCTGGTGTCTCGACGTGGGGAGGAAGTGAAAATAGCCCTCCCCCCCCAGCAAAATTTCATGTTTTACACTTCTAGGTATTTTTTTAACCCCAATTCACATTTTGACCCATATACAGTATGAAAGATTTACAAAGAAAATTATAAGCTTCTTAATTGAGAGGGTAATATCAGGGTTTTCAAATGCATTTCTTTAAGTGAAGAAACTTGTAAACATTATTGTATTCAAGAAAAACAAAACAGCAGACCCAGTTTCAACATTGAACATTGAAAAAAATGTATTTAATGTGACTTTCGATTGAAAAAATACTTTGCCTTCTTTTGCCTTAAAGTAAAATACCTCCAGGATATTTGTGAAAGAAATTGTTTGACTAAAGAAATTTGTTGAATAATTGCCATCTTATTTGGTTTTTAAAACCCTGAATATTTTGAAATTCAAGCATCAGATTTTTGTGGCTATACCTTGCACATTGTGTGTGTGTGAGAGAAAGACAGAAGTGTGGCTTTGAGGGTAGATTTCTTTTAAAGGCCTGAAACCATAGCAAGTACTTAATCTAGATTATGATGCTGATTTAGATCAAACCAAAATCATGTAAAATGGGAACTCAGTACTCTATTTTAAAGCTCAAAATATACCTTCGAAATAGTTTTTCCTTGGACGTGTCAAAAATGACATTAAGATTAATTCATGTATCAACTTCATGAAATATTGAGTCATTTTTTATACTCCAGGTGATAACAGGTCTTTAACAATATCAAAAGAAAACATACTTAATTTGCATAACTGTAAAATTTATTGTTCATTCAATCATTTGGACTTTATACATATTGTTGAAGTAATAGACCTTTGAGGAGGAGCCTATTGGCACAACAATACTATCTCTGTACATTTTTTTTTCCTGTTTTTTTTTTTTTTCTTCTTTTTAAAATGGAACAAAAATGTACCTTAAGGCTATTGTGAGTAAGCTAAGTTTGAGAAAAAATATGGAAATGTTACTCTGCTTTTTCTATTCTTCTAAATGTTTTTTTAGGCCCTTTTCAAATACCACGACAATCTTTTATTAATTGTTTTCTCAGGTATTTCAACATTTCTCCCTTGGCCTAAAGATGAGCCTTTGTACACCAGAAGTGGTTGTTTGAATGATGAGTGTTTAGAACGATATTTAGCAACCATTAAACAGGTATCATTTACTTACAAACTAATTCCTTAAGAAGATAAAAAATTGAATTGGGGTATTCAATATCATAAGTTTGTCCTTAATAGACATATGAAAAGGCTCTCTTTGACAGATTGTTTCTTTTCCTAAGCATTCATTTTCTTTTTGTACTTTAGAAGCCATTACAGTCATATATTAGAACTCTTAGGTATTATTATATATTTTTCTTTAAATATTTATTAAAAATATATTTTGATGGTGGTTGCTTTCAAACTAAGAATATTTATGTTATCAAGCTCCATATTTTTTTAAATTTCAGAGTGTTGTTGGGTGGTACAGTTTTCGCCACAAAAGTGCCTTGCGTCCTTCACTAAGAGAAATAACGCTGCACAAAAGCTTAGCATGTGAAGAAAAATTTGATCAGAACTTAAATGATTTCTTCTTCTTTCTATGTACATCATCCTCTACATCCAACTTGTCAACATTTTCGAGTAAACATGCCTTCCTACAGCTGAAAGAAGGGTAAACATATATGTTACATAAACCTTTCATTGATGCTTGAAATAGAATTGTCAACATTTTTTGTGCCTATAATTTATTTAATTTTACAGGTTTTCCATAACTGTAAAGAACAAAATGTTCTTGCAACTCAAGTTTTTTATATGCCTTACTTGTTTCATTCTGAAATTTTAAAGCAATTTTTCAGTGCAAGTTTCTGTATTCTTGTACAATCAACTGCACTTAGGTTAACGTTGCTTGAGTCATCCTATTTTACATATCTTTTTACAGTTGTTTTTTTTTTTTGTAAGATTTTGACTTAACTGTTGCAATGACAGAGTAGATCATCTACCCATGTGATAAAGAATTTCTGGTGGTAACTTAATTTTCACTAAGCTGAAGATAACTCACGTATCATTGGATTTGCAGGGCATGGCTGCGAGAGACTAAGGGATCATGAAATAAGTTCAAGTATTAAGTTTTTTCAACTAGAGTCATAAGCTTGACCCAATCATTACTATTTTTTTTGTATTGTATAGCTAGCTCTAGGGGAGAGGTGGGTCATCTGGTAGGGCAGTTGGCTAACAAGTCAAATATCTGAGAATCGAATGCCAGTCCAGGCCAAGTCAATTTTTCATTGTTCCTCTGTGGCCACCAAGCACTAAATGAGTAGCTAGGTCTCTTAAGATCCGGCAAAAGTAAAGGTGGTAAGGAAAGCAATGGCAAACTACCTCATAATACCAAATGCCAAGAACAACCAGGACCCTACTCCTGGTTTCTCAATGCTTGGACTAAGCGTGGTATTCACTTTACTTTTTATAGCTAGCTTAGTCCTTTACCACAGCCATTACTGTTCCTACGAAATTAACTCCATCACTCCTGTCTTCTTTGCTTCCTCTTGTTTTTATTTTGAGTGTGATGTACTGTAGCCTGAGAATGGCCTTTACACTGAGATGCATGGTTGGTCTATAACCTCTTGACAAAGTGATCTGCACAATGCCTCTCATAGCCATTCTCCTCTTTCTCCATTCCCATAAAACCACCTAAAAATCAATGGGCCAATGTTGAGAGCAAAGGTCAATACTTTTGCCAAGTTTCTGGGACTGTTACTGCCAATGCAACACAGCACATTTGAATAAACAAGTTAAAAAAAAAAAAAAAAGAGATTAAGATATTCCATTGTTTAAGCCTCTTTTTGACGGCTGAGTTGATGAAAGGATAAGACAATGGTCTTTCCAATTTCCTCAAGGCATTCACTTATCCATGTTTGACATTAGTCATCGAACAATTGACATTTTTTTTTTATTTATTGCTTTTCATGTTCTTGCATTTTAAACTTTTTTAATCCCTTTTTTTAACCATCATTGTTGTTTTAATGAAATCTAGCTAGTTTGTAGGAAACATTTTTGTTTTTGTCATATTACCTTATGATTAACCATTTTATGACATCAATTGCTTATAAATCTTGCATGTCATGATCATCTACTTAAATGTCGTTATTTTTCTCCAGGTGTTTTATTGAGATGCCAATGACAATACAGAATCTTGGAGACACAACAAGGAGAGAGTACAGAAAACAGAGCAACATAACTTTATCTCATTGTAGTTCTATTCATGAAACTCTGCAAAAAGCAAAGTATGTCTTAGATAATTATATTTGATAGCAGTTAGTTTTTATGTCGCGACACAAATCCTATTAATCAAATATTGCAAATTAAGAAAGCTTTTAAAGGCAGTGTGTCTCTCCAAATCATAACTTGAAAGATTTTCATGACTGAGGGTAATTCAATTCTAAATTCAATATTTAGACTTTCCTCAGTAATTTTTCCCCCAAGAAGAAAGAGCTAGAAAGGAGTGATAAGATTGACAATGCTTGCTGGAATCTCATTCCCTTCTCATTCGATATTATGCCATTCCAGGTGTCGCATCTTAAATGAGGCATGTTTTTTTTTTTTTTGAATCTTTGATCGTCAATTTAATGCCTTGTGTAGACATAACATTTTTGTTATCTTTCATCATTTGTTGTTTTTTTTCCCAGA
This sequence comes from Plakobranchus ocellatus, assembly GCA_019648995.1. Taxonomy (NCBI): domain Eukaryota; kingdom Metazoa; phylum Mollusca; class Gastropoda; family Plakobranchidae; genus Plakobranchus; species Plakobranchus ocellatus. Next base: position 998,631 of record BLXT01002328.1, on the reverse strand, counting down.
GGACATTTTGTTCAGTCTTCTGGTGAAATGGATCAAGTTTTCAAAGTCAAGTACCTCTCATCATCTTTAAACAGACGCCTTGAAGTAAGTGTTTTTGTTTAAGTGGAATTCCATGTTTTAAAGTTAATGTCTATTTGCAAGTTTTGCTGTGCTTTGTCTCAGAACTAAGTCTTCAAGCTCTTTGGACTTACAGAAAAAAACACTTTTTCTTCAATTGAGCAGATGGTTAAATGCAGTATTAAATCCATTTATGTATAAACTAAGAACTTTTTGGCATGCCCAGTTTAGCTTTTTTTTTTTCAAAAAGTATAGAATATGCCATCATGCCAAAATTCATCCCTTCAAGGAAAGTACTGAGACTGCAATTTCTGGGGGGAAAAGGAAAACAATCTGCAGGACTCATTTAAATCTGATGCTTTTTTTTTGCCAAACTTTTAACCAATTTTCTTTCTTTTGTTGGTTTGTGCAGACATGCCAACTTTCAGTTTTGTGCAGGAAAAATTCCAGTGACCACCTGTAAATCCTGTATTATGGGCTGCCATGCTACAATTTTGTTCAATAGTCTCAGTGGGAAGGAATACAATTTCTCTTGTTTTATCCTTTGGATATCAACAACTGATGTGTACACCTTACTTTTCTTAATTACATTTAACAAATTTTTTTAAATTTTTGATATGAACGAAGTATCCAATTCTCATTCTATAACGTTTTTCTAATTCAGTAAGTGAACCGTGTAACTGCTGCGTTATTGATTTGTTACGGTGCTACATTTCCTGTGGAACCCGACTGTACCATACTTGTGGTCTGGGCATAAGGATGTGCGTGTAGCACTCACTTGCAACCAATTAAGTAAGATGCAAAGAGTGACTTAGGACTGATTTGAGTGGGTCCCATAAAGTGAGGCCTGAAATGTATTACATGTACCTCCATAGGACCCATCACCCTTTCAGGCAAAAGTTGTTGATGGGAGTGATGTCCCTTGTATAATTCCAAGAAATGTCTGCATCACTCCATTGCTTGTCGATTATAAGTAGAAAACCAAATTGGTTCAGATACAATGATCCATCAATGTCAAATATTGAGATAGGAAAATCATTGTTCATAAACAAAAGTTTGTTGCCAATGATTGTTTATAATGAAGCAATCATGAATCAAAGACTTAAAACTTGAATGATTCTTATAGCCCATTCCAGGTCTAGAACTAGAGCTGGATTCTATGCCTCATTGGTATCATAAATTTGTATTATTTTCAACACAGAGAGGAAAGGCAGAGATCATAAAAATGATAGCAGATTTAATTACACTAAATGAAGAGCAACATTCATCAAGCAAGCCAACATTTAGATTTGATTCAGACAGATAAGCCTACAACTCAGCCCCTGTGTTTGGATACTATTTTTAGACTTTTTTTTTTTAAGTCTCTACCAAGGTTCAGATTAGATCTAGGTCGTGAACTTTGCAAAGCCAAAGCCAAGGTTTATTACTTTGTAAAGCTTGAGAAAATCAGCCTTGTTGAGTAGATAATAATTTTTTTTCATGTAACATTCAATAGAGAGAATATCAAGTATGAGTATATTGACTCATCAATGTCAATTTTTTAAAGCATACCCATAAAAGAATATCAATGATAATCACACCAGAAAAGAAGAGGCCTGGGGCTTCAATTTGATGTTCTAATTTTGACTGAAAAGTTCAGACCTATATCATCGAATAAGTAGTAATGTTGAATTATCAGATCTATTATTTTCAAATTAATAACTCATATTTGCAATGTATATCCCTCCACAATCTAAAGCAGACGTTTTCTTTTTATTTAATATAATTTAATTAATATAGAATGGGTTATAATTTTAGGCCTTACTGAGATTCTGTTGACCTGTCTCACATAAGTTTCTTTTCATGTAACCTTTAATTGCATAAGCTAGATTTTGAATTTTGGGGTGCACCTTAAAAAAATTCTTCAGGATCCAGGCCCTAAACCTGTCAGTCTTTAAGACTTGGTATATGATGATATTAGCAGTGAGTAGGGGAACAATTTTTGCATCTTTGAGATTCAAAGATTCATTAATTAGCCTCTAATATTATAGTTTAATCTTATGGGAATGTCTATAATTCAGAATAGGAATTAAGATGTAACATGGTTTATCAATGCCTGTTTAAAAGTACTGACATATTCCTGTGAGACATTCTAATTTCCTGTGAGTTAAGGTGAATATTCCTGTGAGCATAATTTGTAGTCGGCAGGTCTGATTTATGCTTTGCTTGTGGGCAAATAACCATATAAAAACTGCTCTTTGTAAACCGTCTTTTCTTATGTGTGTTATGTCCACAGACTGTACATAGTAAACTCACCCAAAGTGAAGGGGCTCTAGGACTGCTTGAGGCTGAGGTAGATACCCTGAGAATGCGAATTAAGCAATTAGAGCAAGATGAGTTAAGTGAGCAACTTGCAGCAGATGCCAGGAAAAGGCAGAGAGAAGAACAACAGGAGAGAATCAAAGAAGATGCAGTTGCAGAGGCGGAGGAACAAGCTCAAATGGAAAAGCTTCTGAAAGATTTGGGCTTAAATCAGCAGCCACAGCAGAGTTCTTCTTCTGCTACCGCGAGCTCTGATCCTTCTAATGGTCCTGTTGCTTTTAAAGACTATTCAAAAGAAGATATTTTGGAAAAGAAATCCTCTTCTTCTAAAGAAAAGGCTGAGAGTAAAATGGAGAGGAAAGAGCTAACAGATTCATCCGACAGTGACAGTGATGTTGCAATTTTAAAATTGGATGCTAAAAAATTGAATGGGCAAAAGACATACTCCAATAAAGAGCCCAACGTGCAGCAGAAAGTTGACCCTTTTGATTTTTTGAGTAAAGAAGTTGGTGTTCAAAAAGAAAACCTCGCAAAAAGACAATCTGCAAGTAACACTCAGAAACCTCTGACCATTGTAGGTAAAAAAAGCACCATCCAGTTTACGGAGCTTTCATCCTCACTTGGAGTCAACGATAAAGGGAAAAGTTGTGAAAAAAATGGCTGTTTGAATAGCGATGCTCTCATGTCAGATTTTAGCGTTGATGATGCATCCAACTCCAGCAATGGAGTCCATCCAGAGGAAAGTGTGGATGATTCCCAAAAAAGTTTAAATAATGATGAAAATGGATCGTTTTGTGGCAATCAAACATTAGTTATTTCATCTTCACCCACCTTTTGAAATGTTTTGGTCGAACAGATTTTTTCTGCCCTTTTTTTTTTTTTGTTAAAAGTTCTCTTTAAAATTAGGAATGCTTTTTCTTTCACTTTGTTATTGCAGTGAACAAAAAACTTAATTGCATAGAATTTTCTATCATTAATATTGTATGATTCAGCTACTTCTACAAATAGTTGTGAAAAAAATATTGTCATACAACTCTTGCATTTGTTGTAATTGATTTTCAATGCTCCAATAGCTAGTAATTCCATCAATGGATGCTTTTACATCTTAAATACTGTAATGTTGTATTCAGGAATCCTCTTCTTTTTAATTATATAGGGTTCTTCTTCTGGGATTTGCACATTAGCTATACTATCTTAACTCCCCAGGAGCTGATTTAACATGATGATGTGCTCACTTCTGATTTATGTAATGGATATTTACAAACCATGATAGAATCATGACACTAATAATGAAGTTAAAACTCTTAGGCTCTTGGGAAATGGCTGCAAGAGTTTGAGTCGCACTGCAAATGTAAAAGTATCTGAGGTTAAGTTAATCCTATAAAAGCCTTTTCTCATTCTGATTTATTGTCAATATGCAAAAAAGAGCAGAGTAAACAATCATGCAATTCCTTAATTAAGGCCTAAAATTATGTCACTGTTAATGCAGAGTAAACAATCTGATAAAGTATAGTGAGTTTCAAATTTTGATTCTTTTAGAAGTATTTCTTTTTCAAATCATAATTCCTTTTTTGCAATATTTCTTCTAACATATTTCTTAACAAATCTTTTAGCTTTGTTCCAACCTCTGAATCATGTGTGCTGGTTTTGATCTAGATTAAATGTCAAGACCTGACTTTGCCCACTCATGCTTATGTAGACTGATTTCAAAGCTGATGAAGATAATCTTTCTGATGCATTCACTTTGTGAAAAAGAGAAACTTTTTGTTTCATTTTTATTTTTTTCTCTCTCCAGACCAGCAAGTTACAAATGTATCATACCTTTAAGACATAGAGTCCTAAAAGATGAATGAGGGCTAATGTTTTCAAGGCCCTAATTTCGTAAGATAGCTACCTGAAGCTGAATATTTATCATTTAGAGCCAAAGGCTCCATTTTATTTTGTTTTCTTTGGTTTTTGTTCGTATTTTAAACTAAAAAAATTGCCATTCATAACTTGCTTGGTAATTTTTCTTGAAATTCACTTTTTCTGATATCATTTGCATTAACTTGCTACTGTAAAAGTTATGATTTTAATATTATTAGTGTCAAAGAAGCTTTACAGATGTTTTTTTTTTCTTTTTCTTTTTTGCCAAGTGAAAAAAATTGTGTATGCATTGCTGAATTTGAAGTCAATCACTTATGTTTGAAATTTTTTTACTGCTGTATTTTAGAAAGTGTGCTCTCTCTCTCTCTCTCTCTCTCTCTCTCTCTCTCTCTCTCTCTCTCTCTCTCTCTCTCTCTCTCTCGCTTCTCTCTCTTTCTTTCTTCTCTCTCTTTCTCCCTTCCATAGCTTGAGTTGATACAATTTACAATGTGGTGTATGCAGAACAAAACTTTATGTATTTAATTTGCTATTTGTTACATTGACCTAGTAAATTTACCGCTGTCATAATGAATCTTATGAGTTACACACTTTTTAATTAGACAGTACTTTAATGTATGCAAACTTTTTGCATGCACCGCTAAAAAAAAAAGTTCATGAATTTAATCAAGGTTTTCTTTTACATTTTTTTTACACTTTTATCTGCCAAAACAAACATTTCTCTACTTATAAAAGCATGCAGCATGTGACCTGCTTTACTAAGCTGATCATTTTAATTTTTCTCCAAGTGGTTTTACTTAAAAGTTTTTTGTTTTCTTTTAATCTATTGAATAAATGATTCAAAATAATATTTAACACTTGCTATAGTTACCTGCCTGTCGGTCGATACTTAATGCAATGATTTTACAAGAGCATTTGCCAGGAAGCTAATTACCCGGTAAAAACATGCTGTCAATGCCAAAATTGTTGATTCAATGTGATGAAATCATTTGTGGTTTACAAGTGTATTAAAATTGTTTGTGTTTTGTACGTATGTGCTCAAGGTGTTCTCAATGTCCCTTCTCCTTTCAGCACATTCTGAAACTACTCTCGTTTTTTTTTTTTTTTTTATAAAAATGGGAACTAAAATAAATATCACTTTTAGATATCTTTTTCATTTTACTTATAATTTAATTTTTTCATGTCAATACAGCGTCTGTGAAAGTTGTACTTCAGTTTAGCATTTTTTTTTTTTTTAATTCTGTTCAATTCTGTCTTCTACTAAGTGCTCTTTCAAAGTTTTATTACCTGTAGCTTACTTTATAAAATAACAAATTTAGGAGGTGTTTACATATGTTTTAGTTCATCTTTCAAACGAATGACAAAATAGAAATGAATGGAAATCATGTCTATAGCACTTGCCTAAGAGGTAAAAACCACAAAAAGAAAACAAAAAAAAAAAAAAGAAAATTATCCAAAGTTGAAATCAGGGTTCAAGAAAAGTGTTTTGTTTTCATTTCAAATCATAAAGAGAGCAATTGAAAGATGTCTTATGTTTTTACCCTTATATTTTATGTTTAAATTGTAAATTTTGAAACAGTACTTTCAGTATTTTAATTTTTCCTTTTCTTAACACTGTACAGATATTGTTAACTTAGGTTCTTGTATGAAATTAGCTTTGTTGCATTGGTTGGTGCTGTTGTGAATTGGGACATTCACAACCGCATTCAGTAAATACCCTTTTGTGAACCTACTGTATTTTTATCAGAAAATCCAATTTATTGGACTCTACTGTATATTTCATGCTTAGGTATTGATGATAGCTTGGGTTTAATTCATCTGTGCAAAAATTTCCTGTTATAATCTATATCACAATTTAAAGTCATTTTTGACTAAAAACAGTAAATATGTTTAACTCACTTGCGGCGGATACCGTAGGGGTGATGGGAAAGGCCTTTTGTTACCTGGGGTGGATCCCATGACACCTGCGGGATCAACTTTAACCTCCTGTAACTCCCATGCTTTCCCCGCTAAAGCCATGGGAAACTCCTGTTACTATTGTATAACCATTTCCCTAGACTCATGGAAAGTTTCGTACCATTCGCACATCGCATTTTTTTTTGATGACTGAAAAGGGACACTACTCTCAGATAGGTCTGAAATGAAACTAGATCTAAGAATTACTGCTTCTAACAAGCAAAAGAAAGAAACAAGAACGAATATTTTTTTTATATTTAAGGTAAATTAAAGTTTTTTTCTTCTTCTCACACCACTCAAGCATGCTCACAAATCAATAAAATCAACAGAAAGGACATTTTTTTGTATGAATTTTATTTCAGTTTACATCACAATTTCCAAAATTTTTCGAAAAACCAAAATGTATGCTGTTTCACAAAAATTACATAAAAATCAACATTTTAGATATGCCTTAATGGTTTTTTTTTTTTATTCCAACAAGTTTGTTTTTGTCTTGAAGCAGTCCAGATTTTATTAATATAGCTTAAATACTTTTTTTTTTTTTCAATTTTTGGAAAATGCCCCAAAAAGCTTAGCCACGAGCACTCAAATAATTTCCAAACTCTCAGCCGCAAGTGAGTTAAATTTACATTTTGCTCGTCTTACTCTTAGTCTTTTTGTTCTTCGGTGTTTTTTTAAAGTTTTTTTTTATCCATATTATATTTTCATAATTTTGTTATTTTTTCACTACTTAAAAGCCTTATTTATTGATTATAATTGAGTTGTGCTTGTTGAGATGGCTGTGGACTACATAGCTTCAAGTAACTCTGTTTTTTCCAATTGTCAATAAATATTTAAATATTCAATATATACATTTTTCATATTCATTCATTTGTGTTACTGTCTCTGTATGTGTATTCCATCCTGTAAAATTTTTTTTTTTAAATGGGTTTGGAAGAGCAGATTTTGACTGCAGAAACTCAAAATCTGTCATTTCTACTGTAGCTTTCATTTTAGAGTATACTTAACCCTTCTGTTTATCCAGTTTTCTTTCGTATTCTGTCTAAAGTAGACAAATAACCTTTTTCAATGTGTGTGTGCGCATACTAGTATGTGTGCTTGTGCATGCAAGAGTATTTGTGTGTGTTTGGGGGGGCTTTATTTTATCAAAGCTTTATGATAAAGTCTCAGGCCATAATAGCAATGATCTGAAAGTTTGAAATGCAAATTCTGACTCAATTAGGCTGGTCTCAAAACAATTTTGATCACTGTTATGAGTCCTGAAATAAATAAAAAAATACACATACCCACAGGAAGAAGAAAAAAGGCACCTGAACCCTCATTTTCTCTCATGTCACATTTTAAATAAAGCATTCAGAATCAGATGCTATTGCCATACCTTTTTCCTCTATAGGCTAAATCTTTTTTTTTTTTTTAAGGAATTAGAAAATATAAAATTTAAATATATTTTGTATGATTGTTAACTTATCATTGTCTTTCCCATATATCTAACAGTTTTCATTCAGATGGATAGTGTCTCAATTATCTCAGGAAATTATGTCATTATTTGTCAATAAATAAGAGTTCATACTTATGATAGTCATTACTCATAGGAGCCAAATGAGATGTAGTAACATTAGGTTTATCCACTATTGAACTTTTTCCACAATCAAGAAAAAATTGTTTTACACTAAGCTGCTTAAATTTCACGCTATTCACAATTCTGTTTTGCATTCAAGTATAGGTTAATGAAACCAGAACCTCATGCAAATTGACAGTGTCTGACCATATATCTGGTCCTGTTTTTCAAATGACTGGTATGCACAACTCTCAGCTACTGACACTGGCATCTAAAGGACATTTAATATCATAACGTTCCTGCATTTGGAGTATCAGGTTCACATGAAAACTGGAAAGTTTAAAACTGTTCTTTTACATCTTATTGCCTTTGGGAGAGCTGATTAATAAATTAAAATAGTTGAAGATGGCACGAACATGATAATATCAGATTTTTAAGTCTCTTAGGGTATCTAGTTAAAAAAATTATAAAGATACACATAAATAAACTTCTTTCAATGTGATCTTAATTTCTTTCATCTTTTATCTAAAGCAATCTCCTCAGCTAATGTTGTTAATAAGTTACATGGTTAAAAGGGGTGCTGTTTTTCGCATAATAAGTTCAGGAAAGTTTTTGTTTTTAATCAATGTATTGATTTACTTTAAAAGCCAGTGTAGAGGGTTTTAATCTTGATACAAAATGTATTATTAATTCTGTATATTTTGATGTTATATGTTTTTATACGTAAGGTCTGCAAGGTTTAAAGTAGTGGATGCCCAGGTCTTTTTCTTTCTAAAAAATCAATAATTTCGTTTTTTGATAATCTATTTACTGTCAAAGAAAAAAGAATAACAAAATTGATTGCTTTGCTAGCATTTAGATACAAATATTTTACCCTTGCCAAATATTCTTCACTCACATTTTTTAACAAAAAATTGTGTTTTAAGTTAAACCTTTAATTTTTCTGTTTTATATCTTTAAAAATGGCTCCACAAAAAGGTCCCAACCAATATATATACATGTGCCATATTTTTATTACAATGTACTAAAGCAAAACAATTTCAGAATTTCAGACATGCCAGCTATCTTGAATACACAGATTTAAAATGGATTTCAAATTTTTTGTTATGAAACTGTCATTTGGAAAATTATGGAAAAAAAACCTCATAGGTGACTTTTTTTTTTATATATTTTAAATGTTCTAATCTTATTGTTCTTTATATCCGGCAAAAATGCAATCTAATATGCGTGTTATTGACTGTGTATAAGTTGACACTTGGGCTTCCAATTTTTATATTTCTTTAAATATGGCCTCTTGAAAATATGCTAACCAGCATCACTTGAAATGGTCACGTCTTGCTGATGCCAAAGTTTCCACAAAGCCCGCTTAGATGCAACTGGTTACAGGACTTTATATAATAGGTTTACAAACTGTTGCTTCGTGAAATAAATGACATTTAAAATAAAGTTGAGGCATCGCTGTCCACTAAAATGACTACAGAGACTATCACATTTACAAACATGCCCATAAAAGTTTTGAACTGTGATCCTAAGGAGTGTGGGACAGTTATCTACATCAATATCAACAAAGCAAAGTTCTCCCCACCTGGACAAAAGTTTACATTTAGTTGCAAACATTGGCCAGTTACTTGACAGAACCTGACAAAACACCACTTGCATAATGAAACAAGCAGATGGTCAGCACAATTCTTCAGTTTTTAGACTCCCAACACATGATTTGATTGGCTATCCCTTGACTGTATTTCGATAAGCATTGGTGCCCGTGAATACTTAATACTCAAATTGTCTCCCCTTTTACAACTGAAGGAGGGAGAGTTAGTTTGGCTCTGACTCCATAATAAGGCCTGGTGGTCGTTGTATTTGCTTCTTCGCCCAATTTCTTTTATTCTATTTTTTAACTTAATTATGTGCATATTTTAAAATATGGAGGTTTTATTTTAAGAAAAGGATGTTTCAGATTTGTATCGTAATATTTATTGCTTTGCCTCTTGACCACCTTTAAACTAGACTTACTATCTGTGCATCAGATAGGCCTAAGGCCCAGTTTCTGTAAGATATACGACATAGTGACAAAATCAGCCATTTCTAGTTCTAGCCTCATTATAGGATGTACAAAACTGTTTTTCCTTAACACTTTTCAAGCTTAAAAACAAGCCTATATCATGTGGACGTCCAGCGTGACAGCACCACTTTAGGCCTCTAAACTGTGAACAAGTTTTTACTGAGTGCCCATAAATACCAACTTTTTTGTTTGTTACAATTTTTATTATGATTATCATCATCATCATCATGACCATCATCATTATTTGTATTATCGTTGTTATTTTATTATTTTTTTTTTTTTTAGTTTGTGTTTAAATTCAGGAACGCATTCTCAGGCAACAAGAAATAGAGGCATAACAAGCTCTATTACTTTCCAAAAAAAAAAAAAAAACTAGATAATAAGCGTATAATAATTTGATTTGTCAAAAAGGTACCATGTATGTAACAAAGGTAAAATAAATGTACATGTGTTTAAACGACAAAACCACCACCGCCACCACCCTAATTAAAATTTATAACTGGAAAAATAAAAGGAAAATACAACTGCTCCGTGAAAATTAAGATCTAGCTTGTAGTTGCAGAGAAAATTTTAAAAGGCCTATTTTAAATATGAATAAATGTTGGTGTGAAATAAGATTTCTATGTCGCAATGTAAACCCAGAAGAGATTTGGTTTTTAATGTTTCCATTTTGTTAGTAAATGGTCAAGTTATTGACTGAGATTGTTTTAAAAAATAGGGTATGGGATCAATGTTGTTTGGTACCGTCAATGGCACAGTTGACAGTAAACTTGCCTTGAGATTTGCAAGGATCCCTCTGTTGTGGATTCGAACCCCCTACCAACGCCTGTGATCACTTTGTTGCGGACAGGCTATATACATGTGAACAAAATCAGGCTACAATAGCGCAGTGTTGCCTTATCCTTTTTTTCCCAATCACTACAAAGTGCAATTCATAGAATAATCAGCTAAGTGGGTTATCATAAAGTGTCTGTTCAATGGGTTTTCAATAATAACCGAATAGCATAAATTGAAGCGGCCACAGGAGTACCTTTCAACAATGAAAGAGAATTGGGCCATCTTAGAGAAGAGAGAACATTTGAGCATAATGTTGACTCAACGATTCCCAGTGTTATTCATTTGTATCTAATAATTGATGTAAGCGACGAGACTTTAAAAAAAGGGGAAAAAGTGAATAATTTATTGTTAAATTATTGGCCCTTTATTTTTCACTGCCTCCCCTGGGCATAACATCAATGCTGTCTACTTTTATGAAACAGAGCAAACTTAGGGTCTGGGCATAGAGGACACTTTACTACCCTAACATGGTAACGCAATCATTATTTCTTTCAATCAACGTAATCAAATGTGCCTGTTAAGTTTTCACACATTTGCTAAAGCGTCGCAATAACGCTGCCCGATTTGCATCTCTCTTACTCTGGATCCCTTAAATAAAATGTGTATCAGTAATCAACTTCAGAGGGGTTAAGCGGACACGGAGATATAATTGCATCGTAGATTGTAACATTTTAAGACTTATTCTCTCATGCATCTTTGGGGGAAACGTGCCAATCTTATGTGCATATACGAAGAGAAGTAGGGGTATATAGTGTGAATCATGAACCTCAACAGTTATATATAGATCTAAGAGTTTTATTAAAGTCCCACTGAAATTTTATATATATTTTTTAAACTTTTTAGCTTCTTTTGGACAGCCTCGTTATTATAATAAAAATGTTATGAGTAGTGCATAACTAGACAAATATAATTTTGTTTTCTTCTCAAAAAGTTTGATTCCACAAACGTATTCTCTGCTACCACCAAATCCATGCAGCTTTCTATCATTTTAAACAATTAAAAAATATTAAAACGAGTTTTTTGTCTGTGAAATTTATTTAAAAAATCAGGTCCGATCAGAGCCTTGATCATGTTTTTTTTTTTTATGTTTATAATATAACGCTCGTTGAAACTTCTTTTTACTTTAAAAATCCTCAGCTCTGGTAGAGCGTCCTGGGTGATCTATATAAGGGTAAACCCTAACCCAATTATGTATGCCGTTGCTTATAAATTACAGATTTTCATAGGGGCCGTATTTTGGATGGTCTAATGTGATGCCTTGTTGCCGCGAAACGTCACTACCGCCATCACCTAGTTTCCGGGCTCTGGACCAGTAAGACGTTACTGCATTTTTCTGTCTAGACCGACGTGTCAACGTTTTAGCTCATCTTTTCGAAAAACAGCTTTGTACAAAAATCAGAGTCTATTGCCTTTCAACCTGAGATACCTTTGGGTAGGTTTAGAAACATGAAGTAGAGCGTAGGGTGAGGTTTTTTATTGCTTAATTTGATCCGTTTCAACTGCATTATCGAAAATAGAACTAGTCGGCCTAGCAAGCAACCGTAGATCTAGCTTCAAAACTTTAAAATCTGATCATACATTATGGAAAAACTTTAGAGTCAATAAGCAATCATAAAGGACGAATCAATCTGTGCAATAATAAATCTAATTTGTATAGCTGTTAATTTTCTATTTAGTCTGAATTTTTATATATAGATCCAATAGAAACACCTCAGTAGCCTTGACCGGGCAACAGTTAGTAGTGGCTAGCGTCACTATTCAAGTTCGGAAAAAAAAAAACTAAAAATAGTATTGTGCAACAAGGCAATACTATGTGCTTAAATCAATATAGACTCGAAGTCGATAACTGTTTTGCTTTGTCACTTTATAATTTTGTAGATCATGCAAAAGTTTATTCTTTTAGTATGTCACTACTATTTATTGTTGTTTTAGAAAACATTAAATTTTACAATTTCTAAATCTCCATAATTGTTAGGAAAAATTAAGTTCATTATACACTGAATATTAAATTTGCAAAGCCCCTCTTATTACCTTGCATACAATAACTCCATTTTGTTTTTGTTTTTTAACTGTCCAATCCAATACTTCAATGTTAGAATATTAAGAAATAGGATAACCATGGGTTATAACTTATTGCGAAAGTAAAAGCTATCAAACAAAAAGTATTTAATATAAATGTGGGCCCAAAAGATTAAAAACACGCAAGAAGACAAAATCATGCGTTCCCATTTTGGGGGGAATAACTCTCATAAATTAAACAGACACGCCTCAAAAAATGTAGTAACCGTATTCGAATGGAGTAACCGTGTTGGTTTTTCTTTTTTTGATTTTTTTTTCATGTACTGTACTTCAATACGACTATCGGTATAAACAGAGATATTCCCATATAAATCGGTATAAAAATCTCTTGAATGGATTTCAGTCTTTTCAGATCTGTGTTTTGCATCGAATTAAACACTAACGTGAAACAATATTGGCCAATATTAATCTTTCTATTTATCATAACATATCAAACACACAGAAGTAGATTTGCATATATACTATCAGACTTTAATAAGAAGTGTCGACTACATCAGATCTAAATCATGATAAAATAAAATTATTGTGATCGATCTCATCCGGTCCAGGGTCTACCGGTGTTGATCTCGAGTCCAGACAGTCGGGACAACATAGTAGACATACCCTGTGTCTGCTAGACTGTAGTCAATCGTTTCTGTTTTACTCCACAAGATCCCGAGCTAGATTCTAGATACGTTTTACGCCGAGTTAAGTGTTACCTAGCACAAGTTATCACAATGGCTGATTTAGAAGGTGTAAGTTTCGAATATTGTCCTAAACCCCTTTTTAATGCTTTCATTAAATAAGCTAGAATTTATCAGATCAACGTTCAAAAAATGATTCTCCACTGATTTCTCTTTAGAGGCAAAAAATGTATACAAATACCGCACTCCCAGAAACAGATAAATAAGGTTAAGGATCTTGAAGATGCAATGGTGGTAGAAGGCAAGGAAATAAATATTGTAAAAGAAAACAACCACCAACTTAAACTTAGTATGTTTCTATGGTAAATTATTTGTGGTAGTCATTTTTTTTCTGATAAAGCCTCATGGCGAAACGTTTTTCCGTATACTCTGTGTTGTTTCATTTATTTTTATAAGTTAAAGTTGGTAGTTGTTTTCTTTTACAATCTTTAGAGGCACAAATCGTTTTCTCTCCAATAGAGCAATAGGCTGTTAGGAGACCTAGGCTAGACTTAGGCCAAGATAAGCTATTGATTAGGCCTAGAATCTAGATCTAGATCTATGTCTAGATTTGCTGAGTTATTTAGTAGACGTAGGCCTATTGTATGAAAAATGTTTATGACTGAATATTTAGGGCCCCATTTAACTCTTAAAGCAGTTGGTTTTTTTCTTTAAAGTTTTGAGGTTTATCTCATGACGGAAATTGAAAGGGTTCAATTTTTTTTAAAATTAAAAATTAACTCAAAAACGAATTTTGCAAGACTTTGAAATGTGCACTCAAGAGAAGTACATTATTTAAAGCCAGACTATGGCACTCCTGTACAATTGCGGTCCCTTTTGTTTTAAATGGCATTCACTATCGGCCCACTATCGCGTTTCATTTCTAAATTGGGACTGATCAACTTGAACTTTCTTCAATTTGTCAGTATTATCGGTCTCGCAGGGATATTTAGGCCTACCGTCAATACTGACGAAATAAAGAATTTAATTTGATAAGATCCGACTTAGAAATAAACACTCCGCCATGTAAACAGTCGGGACCGAAATTGTACAGGAGTGCCCAGACTACTAACAATCTGTCACTACATTTACAGTATAACCGTAAAAAAAAGAAATGTGAAAATAAGACACAATTTCGTAAAATCACCTGCATTTTATCTCTAAATTAATTGCTGAAACAGACCTGATCAACTAAACTCAGCAGCCATTATCCAACATGGTATTCTGAGGACATTTTTCTTTCCTAAAATTTAAAGAAATATATTGTTGTTTTTAAATGAAATGGCACTGTTAGGCTAGCCATACTTCAGGATGGCTAGGCTGACATCAACATGTTAGCGGTACTTTATGGTGGCTAGCTATTTCTAGTTTGATTTTTAATTAAATTTTAGTTCAATGCAGAGCTGAGATTTTGTCGTCTGTTGGAATAATAACCAACGTTGAGATACGTTGAGATACTCCCAACAGAGCAAAAGTTGCTTATATAGCCCTTAGTAAATATTCACACCATTTTTCCCACTTTGTTGTCCATGAAACTCCATGTATTGGGAACGAAAGAGCTGTATGAGCAACTTTTGCTTATTTGAATCAACTGTTAATGGTTAGTCTTACCAGGCATTACATGTTTTTTAAGGCTGTTATTATTCCCACCTATAATTAGGGGGGGGGG
>BLXT01002328.1:971231-983567 GCA_019648995.1 Plakobranchus ocellatus | reverse complement strand
GGGGGGGGGGGGGGGATAACAGAAATTCTATTAGCAGCATCCAGTGGTTCCTCAGACTGGGAGACAAGTGCAGGCCCATAACGTGTGACATTGAGAGGCAGACTTTCGTCTATCAGTATCAGGCCGTCACGGGCCAGCTTGACTGTGGGTGGGGCAAGGTGGGAAAGCGACCAGGGATGATGAGAGATCATGTTTTGTTTAAAAACTAATGGGAAGTAGGCATCTCATTTCTCAAATATTTATTTTTGGTCCAATTTTGATGAATAAATTTGAATGGATAATCAAAAAAAAGTCATATCTGGAGATGTCAACCATTTTTCAGTTACTCTTAACAGAGCAAAATTTGCTAAATTAATATGCTGCCTTCCTAAAAATATCAAACGTTTAATACAAAAATGAAAGTGGAAAGTTAGTGGGAATATTTACTTTGGGGAATCAAATGAACAACTTTGCTCTGCAAGGAGTATCATATTCTTTTCTTTGAATTTTTTTTTTCCATGACATGACAGGATTTCAGCCCTACTTAAACCTTAAAAAAGGACAAGTCGACACAGTAACAATCTTTGTAAATTTATAAATCTGTATCTTGGGGGTAGGGAAAGGGAGACACTTTTTTAAAAATCCTGGTCTTGTGTATCTAAAACATTTTCCTGGTTCTTGTGTGTGAAAACACTTCATTCAAACCTTCAATAATGGTTCATCAATCTCAAATTAAGTCTTTAAATTATTAAAGTTAAATTATTTGCTTTGAGTGAGGGGCCAATCTTACACACTGAAGTAGAATACGATGACTAGCAGGCTACCTTCAAGGAGATGACTGGATTAAGTAATGTCACCAATTTTTTTATTGAAACTCGAGGATTTCTGTACCTCCCAGCCATTTTTCTTTTATAGTCAACTATAGGTTAGAGATCCCTTGATGAGAGATTTATCCTTTCTACGAGAGAAAGAATACATGTCAGGGTTTTTTGTGATATTTAGTGCTGTTGAACAGGATTAGAAAGTCTAAAAGAAGATAAAATTTGATTATGCGGTTTTCTATTAAATTAAGGCTCAAATGGAAGGTTGATGTTTCTGTTGTAAAACAGTAACTAGCACATATACACCTCCTTCATATGTCAGGAATTAGTGTATTTGACTGTAAATTTTTCAAATCATTCCTTGCAAACAATGTTAAGGTTATCAGCTTTTAAGAATTTTGTAAGGCTGAGATCAATGAAGAATGGATCAAAATCCCAAGGGGAACAAGAAGGAAAATGAATTTCACAATCTGATTCTCCATAAGATCTAGAGGATCTCTGCCAGTCAAAGCCATGATGATGTATTGGATCAAGTATTTTAATATATTTCTCAGCAGATCCATAATCAATGAAGCTTTTGTAGTCAAGCTTTAATCTGACTTCAAATCTGTAAAATTGTAGGGCAATCAGTGTTGGCATCCTACTTGGGACTTCAAAGTATTTGATGCATTTTGGCATCTTACTTTCAGATCTTTGTTATGAAGAGGAAATGACAGTTTCTTCACAGGAAACACTAGTTAACCATCTATCGATAAAAACAATTCAACAAGAAAAACATATTTCAAAGTACGACACCATTTATTCATTGATACAATTGAATCAATGCCTCTGATTGATCGAGAAGGTACAATACGATTCAAAACAAATGAATCAATGCTTCTGATTGGTGGAGGAGTTACGATAAGACATCCCAGACTAAATGGATCAGATTGTTAGTATAGAGTGGGGTTACGGAAAAGGACTTATTTTATTTCTCGATTTGGATTGGTTTTTTTTCGGAGATAATAAAAGACAGCCCTGAGCAAGGGCATAATTTTTGGAGATATAACAAAATGCAATTGAAAATCTCAGAAACTGGAGCACTAATTTTAATGGCTATCCATAGCTTTTTTATTCGTTTTTATGACTGGGGTACAATCTTTGAGGGGCGGAAAATGGATATTCGACAAAATATAAAGGTGGACTCCAAAATTGTGTCACGTTTTTTTTTACTGCATTTTGAAAAAAAGAATTTCTAATTACAAAAGGGAAAAGCCCAATTAAGTTTAGTATCAGTGAGGTTATATTCATGCAGAGTTGAATAGCAGGAGTAGATCCATGTAAAAGAAATTGGTCTGTATCTCTCACTTGGTGGTGAATAAGCTTAATTTGTTGATGGATGAGCACTTTTTTTGGTGATTTTCTCATCATAGTTATGTGATGCTGGATATAAAAAAAAACCCTCTGATTTGATATATTATGAGACTGATATGGCTTTTCATATAAAGACACATTTTGAAACCAATATGCAGTGAATACATTATTTTATTCTATGCTATGTTTTAATTTCAATAGTCTATATCTTTAAAAAAAAAAATTCAACAATCTCATACACCATCTGATTAGATGATGTGTGCAAGATGATGTGAAAAAATTATCCATGCAAAATTTGTTACCATATTTTCATTGGGTGTTGGTGGCTCAAAGACAAAAGTTGCCCTGAATTCTGCAGGATTTTTCTGTTACAGGCCATGCCCTGTAAGCTGCGTCTGGCTTGACAGGAGAAGTATAAAAGATTGAGATAGCAGAAATTGTGACTGTAACTGCTCTTTGGGTACCGAATAACCACTACTATTTGCAATGGTAGAAAATCTATTTTGTGATTATTTTGTGCCTCTATTTATGAAAAGCATTCTTTTAGATTATTAGATAACATTGATATAAAAGCTAGTTTTTGAGAATTGTAATGAGAATTTAAAATATTTTCTTTAGGGAAAATGCAGCAGTGGGAGGATTTCCGTATAGTGGAACCACAAACAATATAATCACAGTGATTTAGTTTATTCTTTCTGCACTTTCTGCAGCAGTATTCTACTTAGATGTCATGATTTGACAAATTGGAATGTGTGAAAATTTTTTATTTTCATCATATTCAAATAAAATGTAATATTACTGTGGCTTTCTTCAAGAAATGCTGGCCGTTTGGTATTTACAAAGTGTTAGTTGCAACTTAACAAAGTAGTCTATACTTATGGCTCAGTTCAAGTTTAAACAAAGATCTTCCATTCTGTGAAAAAGTAATTTCAAGGAAAGATTCAACAAGATTTATCTGATTTACACCGAGCATAATTCATTGTGTACCCCCCAAAAAAAAAATCAATACAAATTTCACAGATTAAAAAAAAATTTTTTGCACATGGCACTCCACTTCTGGGTTAAGGCAGAGTCTTACTTCATTATAAAATAGTGATGTTTTTTGTGGATTTCTCGCATGAAGTTGCACATTAGCACATTTGATACAGTCATTTGGCTACAAGTGAGTCAAGTGACAACCGATGGTTCTATCCCCGCTCTCTGTATCTTCTCTTGTAAAAATATTTCTGTTATAGTGGGTGCAATTATAATGCATCGTCTTCCAGCCTCAAATGAAAAAAAAAAACAATAGAAAAAGAAGTAGTTTTATTTTCTTTCACTTTAGAGGTGGTTCCCTGATGCAAAAACCTCCCATTGCAATTATTTGATGCTTTTCTCAGTCTTATGAGGTCCCTTTCAACTGACATTGGTGAAATGCCATCACAAAAATGAAGTATTTGCAGTGGGTCGGCTAAATTAAAGTAGGATTTTTGCCTCTCAGATGGTAACAAATTGGAATCAGATATTGCAAGACTGGTCTCTATTGCAGAAGCTAAATGAAAGACTGCTGTGATGAGAGAAGTCAAAATAATTGTGACAATGCACCTATATTTATTAGAATATTACACATGCTCTGTTGCAAAATGTCTGATTTTTTTATGACATTACATTTTTAATCTTTCTTCATTGCAAAGCAAAATTTGTGTGTTATTAGTCATTATTTTTTTCCTTTCCTTGTTTGGTGAAGTGTATTCTTATATCTAGTTATTGAGATTTTATGAATAAATTTCATACTTTAATCCAGTATGAGTTTTGAACGAATATTTTAAATTGCATAAAAAGGTAAAATTGCATGCTTGTAGAATTTTTTGTCTATGCTTATACCCATCTATTACTAGTACTAGGTGATCTTAGGTATACTGGCCCTTCTTGGGCTATGCCCTTTTGCTGGGCTTGAATCTGACATAAAGATCCTTGCAGATTTCAGAGTGAGTTTGCTAGCCATTGCAGACAGGATGCCTACAATACTTGTTTGAGATTACAAAAAATGTTTTTAAATAACTATTATAAGAAAATGAATATATTCGAATTATTATCTAAGTAGCAGATGGTAACAGCATTTTTGTTTTCATATTTCCTTGATTATAATTTTACAATTCTTATTTCTCATGTTTGAAATATAATTTATCAGCTTAAATGAATTGATGATGTATTTGTGTCTCAGAGGTTTAAAACTGCCGCTGATGAAGTTACCAAGCTGTCCAAAGAACCAAATAATGAAGAAAAACTGGCCATTTATGGTTTATATAAGCAAGGCACAGTTGGTGACTGCAATACAGGTAATATTTCATTGATATATATAGATATACATATAGATATGTGTGTGTATGAATACAAATATTTTTTAACTCGTATTTTATCAAATTGCTTCAGTATAAGTGTAAAATCAGGGGAAAGAAAAATTCTGTTTCAATTGATACTTTGAATGATATTTATGTACAGATTTCTTTTTGCTTTTCCCTTCTAGTTCTTGCTATCATTGTGTAAAAATATTATTTATTCTATGGAAGAAAATATTGCAAAGTTCTACATCTTACAAATGTATTCTATGGATATTAGTCTTTTTTTATTTATAATTTGTTTTTTTATTTTCGTTTTGTTTTGTGCAATCTGAAAAGTAAAAAAAAAAAATATGGAATGAACATGCGAGTAATTAATATTTTTTTCTTCTACCTGGCAGCAATTATGTTACGAGCAAGTGTTCGATAATTTCTTAAAAATTTTCCCCCTTACAGACAGACCGAATATGTTTGATCTAAAAGGCAAAGCAAAGTGGGATGCATGGAACGCTTTAAAAGGTAATTAAGCAATACTTGTAATAATATGTTTATTTTAATTTTTTTTTCTTTGGAAATCAATCAGTTTGAGTTATGATTGCAGATTTCACTTAGCTTTTGGATAATGTATATATTATGAATTTTTATGAGCTTTTAAAGTTGCAAATTGGAAATAATTCTGTATAAAAAAAAAAAGATGCCATGACACTAGAAAAATAGAGGGTTTGCAAAAAATGGATAGTTGTTGAAAACATGTGGAAAAGCATCCTGCCTCCCTTCTCCCGCCCTACCCCAATTCATCAATGTCTTTGGAACTTTGAAAGCTGCGCTTACATTTCATGACTTTTATTGCTAAGAAATATTATTTTTATCGCATTACTTTTTCCCTTCATTTAAGTTTGTTAAGACAATTTTATAACTGAAGTTTAAGGGCATATTATTGACATTAAAACATTGCAATAATGACTTTAAGGTTATTTTACATTTAATTCCTTTTTTTTTTTTTTTATGAAAAACCTTTATGTGTAAGCCAACATTTTTAGCGAACAGTATATGCTTAAAGAATGCTGTACATTTTTTTCATCCTGAGAATGTTGCCCATTTCCATCCACTTCTTTTTTGTGTCTTATTTTCTAATCTTTTTAAGTAACTTTTCGCTTTTTGGCATTTTTGAGTTTACCAATGTCACGAATCTTGTAAATATGCTTATGTTTTAATATCAGAAATAAGTGAAAGTCTAGGAAAGCATTAAAGCAAACACAACAAAAAGCAAAGAGCACATACAGCTTTTTTTTATGAATTAACAAGGAATTTGATATGCCTTTGTTCATCAACAATTTATGTAAATCAGTGATGCATGAAAATGCACCAGCTTGTTTTGATCATGGCTGGCTAAATAATTATTTTCACCTTATTAGGAATCTTATGCAGTGAACTATGACTACGATTGTATTGTGCTAGCTAGATTTTATTGCAAACACAATGATATATGAACATTTATCTCAAATTTCAACCCCTGTAATTGTGGTTGGAATTCACTTTTAGACTTCCTTGTGGTGCCAGGACCATTTTGGAGTCAACTGAAACAGCCTGAAATCTCTTCTTTTTTTTTATTTGAGTTTAACAAAGGTGAAAAATGAGTAGGGTCATGTTGATCATGAGCCACAATATGAAACTTTTTAACTCACTCGCTGCCGGACACTTTAAAGAGTCATAATATGAGGACTGCCGGGGGTTTTTATATAGTTTTAAAAAATTCACTTCTCCCTTATTTATATCACTAGAGCACGTAGCCTGCCGAGGCCGAAACACTTCGGTCAATGTAGGCCGTAGAGTGCTATTTATTAGACCGAAGGGGTTCGGTCTCGGCAGCGGGCGGTACAAATAGATAGACCGAAACTGTTCGGTCTTGGCAGCGAGTGAGTTAAGTTTTGAAAAACAATAACAAAAGAATTTCAAAGAAGGAAAAATAAACAACTTAAGGTTTACTTTTCTTACTAAGCTTTATAATATGCAACTCATAAGGCTTGTCTCATATTAAACGTTGAGTTTTATTTTGTTTTCCTTCAAGTTTTAGGAAGTTTTTTTTTTTTTTTTTCTTTTCGTCTCAGTTATGTTGTTGTTGTTATTATTATTATTTTTATTGTTATTATTATTATTATTATTATTATTATTATTATTATTATTATTATTATTATTACCATGCAACATAAAAAATCACAGGGGCCCTCACTGAGACTGAGAGTGTTTATTATGTGTTGAAAAATGCAAAACAATCTTCTCCTATTCACAAATTAGCATAACAGTTCATTTGTGTTGTTTTGTGTGCACTTAAAGAGCACGGAATAGAAACAGCTATGCTGTCCAAAAATTCTAGTACTTGCTAAGGTGGATCTTGTAGAGACACAAGACATCTAAAGGCCCTTGTAGAGACATTAGTGATAACAGTTATTTTTACTTTTAAAAAGTAATAAAATTATTGCTGTTGTGATCTCTATTACTCTGTTTGCAAGTGAACAACAAGCAAAATAAGCATCGTTATCAACTGATCTTTATCTGTTCATTTTATCTACAGCTTTTGCTCTTAGGGTGGGCTTAATGGGTTAAGGGTGTCTTGATGCATAATCGTCGTAACGGAGCGATTATTATCACATTTTCGTCAGCATAATGATAAAATGATGCAAAACAAGCATTATTTTCTTCAAGTGATGAGTTTTAAAATATTAAGACTGGAATATTCAGAACAGTACTTCTAAACGGAAAAAAGAGAGGGTCATCTTTTTAGAAATTCTTGTTTATCCATATTCATGTACATATATTATCTAGTCTTTGAAATTTGCCTTTTTTTTTTTTTTTTTTCTTATGCAGGATTTTTTTTTTAAGTCTTGTTATAAACTCGATTGATTGGCACCATAGGCAAATGAAATTTAACGGGCATATCGAAGCAACTAACTCTCTGCCATCATAACTCGACGTATTCACTTTTTCACTAGGCCGTTGCTTACTTTCTAACATAACCTGGAGGGCTAGGCAGGTGATATGTGACCTTTAGTATAATAATAGGTGGGTTTTTCGCAGGGCCCCGTACAAAAGTGGACGATATACATGTACCTTCTTCTAATCTTTAGAGAGAGGTGGCGTGGCAGACGGGAGGGAGCGAAATAGCAAGAAAAGGAAAAGGGGGGGGAGGGGGGAGTTATCAAATAGGCACTCTTCACTCTTCCAGTCTTTACTCTCGGGTAGATTATATTTCAGCATTGAAACTAAATGTAATTTTGCACAAAATGGTCTGCTTTTGTTGTATGCTTACACACTTATTCATTCTGCCAATCTGAGTTGTGTTGTATGGACAATTAGTAACAAACGTATGAAAGCCAAATCGGTCAGTCTACGTGTTTGAACTATCACTATTTGACATACATGATAACCATCTAAATAGTTATTTTTTATTACATATTTTCAACAGAGTATTTTCTCAATTTTATAGCGAAGTAAATCTATATTAGTCTGCTTCTTCGAATTTAGCCTCGTTAGAGACCAAAGGCTGTTGTAAAGCAACAGTTTGTGCCTTTTCATTTTACTTCTTCAGTCCTTGCTGAGTAAGGGTTCATAGTCATAGCCTCAGAGTGGGACGAATGAATTGCCCTTATCATGGAAAATCCCGTAGTCTTGTATGTTTGACAAGACTATTAGACTAAGGAGGTCAAGATTTTCAACGCAAGCAGCCAGCGCAGTGAAGATATTATTGTGCAAAATTATAATTTACTATACATCTATTTTCCAGCATGTGTTGCCTGGTCTTTTCACTTTCAACATACAAACAGAACAATCTTACACGGTTTCTGTCGATTAGAAAGAGGTCACTCCCACTGTTTTTTTGTTCACGTGATTAAATGTTTTTAGGCCTCTTGTTTTTTTTTTTAATGGAGAAAGAGTTAAAATTGCATATTCCTAGAATCTTTCGCGTAAAGTGCAGTTAATGTGTGGGCACACGTAAACATTTTTTTTTTAAATTTCTTTTCTGTTGTTTACATTAACTTGTTTGAAATGTTTTATTTGTTATAACATCCAAACCTGTTAACCCTTTCATTATATTATCTATCATGTGCATCACGAGTAAGGGTATCAGATATTAATGACAGTTTCATTACTATGAGATTATGATAATGTGAAAGTAAATTTGATAGCAGTCACAGATATTATTATTATGTGTATCAGAAAAATGTTTACGAAGGCCTATTCGCTTTTGTCTCTTCTCACAAGGTTTAGAAAATCCTATTTACATTACTCTTTTCCTTTTTCTCGTGTACCCTTGTATGTCTAGAAAATTATTGAGGTCTGAAAGTGGTCATATCATTATAACTTTTTTACTCTTCAGTCGAAAATGCACTATTTGCAACCACTTCATACTATGAAGTGCATCTTCTTTGGACCCATATTAATAAATAAGGAAAATGCCTCTATGTTTTACAGTCTATTTTGTTTAATTTCTTCTCCCATTGTATATTTTGTATCCTTGCCACTGAGCGCTGATTTTTCTTTCATCTTCGAGAGAAAAATTTGAAACATGTTTTTACTTAAAATTGCAAGACACCATTGTTTCATATCTATCCTTATGATGTTATGAAAAATTCAATGGTTTCTTTCACCTTTTCTCTTGCCCTTCGAAAGTTTATAGGCATGCACGAATCATCGCGTTCAAGATATTTGGACTATTGTCTTGCGTTATGAATTGATTGTCGTAACATCGTTGCAAACGTTCATTGCATAACGATGATTAATATTCATGTTATGATAGGTTGTAACCATAAGGCATGTATGAAATCGATCGAACAGATTGTCACAGCTATTGAGATTACCATGCGCAAATGGTAATATGCAAATACAATATGGCCTCATGAAAACTATGAGCATAGTTGTGTAATAAAGCGCATTTAGTCAACAGCCCATTATCAGAGTGCATGGCCTTGCCCTCAAGGACTCATCAGTTTATGATCTTTGTTAGTTGGATGGGTTGTGAGACCGAGGGCTTGTTTAATGGTTTCCAACTCTTATTCATATTATGTTGAGCCGAGGAGAGCTACGATGACTTTACTACTTACTTGGACATCTTTTCAGATGAAATGCCATTGTTCGGAATAAAAAATACGAATCAGTTTCAAACTGTGCAACATAGTATTAACATTACAATCCATAATCTTTAAACGCTGTACAAAAATCCTTGCGTGTGTTGCTCAGTCTTCAGTCTTTCTCCTGCTCCCCCCTCCCCTCCCAACCACCCACCCCCTGGCTTTCTTCCATTATACGTACAGACTTTCCTGTTTGCTATAGTAGGTAGGCAAGCGTTCAGATATATATGTGAATGGATCGATAGAAGATGGAGCTCTTAAAAGAAATAAACAGCAATTTAATGATAAACTGTCTCCTTATCTTTAACAAAGATTAAAGTTCATAGCGAAATTCTTGTGACATAAATGTACATTTTAAAATTTACCCCTTATCTTCGATAACTGTAATGTCCGCGCTATTATTAGTACATGTAATTAGTTGATTAGCATTTGAAAAAAAATCTTGCTTGTCCCAATTACGTTAATTTTTTTTTTCCCTACTCTTCTGTTTGGTGTCGGCAGGAGCAATTTCTTTTGTCAGATCTCTAAATTGCCTTATACATGGCCTAATTCTACATATATTTAAATTTGTTTATCTAGAACGTCTATATCGTTTTTTTGTTTTTAGATTAATGGGTTTTTTTCATACTTGTTGGGCTGGTAGTCAAGTGGTAATGAGCTGCGCGCAAAATTCATACTGAGACCTGCATTAATGAGATCTCATGCTAAAAACTTTTGAAAGCCCTAATTTACGGCCTAGCAGAGGATATATCAAGGTCATGAAAACTCGAATCTAATGAGAATTTAGTTAAGTTCAAAATGCATGATCAATACATCTTACGTTGTGTATTTTGTAAAACTTTGCGTCTTAACTTGTATCTTTGTTTGATGTCTCCTCGGTAGATAGTCTGCATTACTAACTTACCTCATTTATCTTTTTTCCGCCGAGTCAACCTTTGTCTTTTTTTTTCTACAAAAAAGAGAGTTTGTATGACATTCTAAGTTTTATCTTAATCACTAGACATATTTTCAATAGTGCTCATAACTGATCGAATAAGATCGTTAGAAAAGGGCTGATTTGAATTTTTGTAGCCTCTGAAAATCCTGAACTGGATGAGGTAATGTTATTGGCACGCTTAGGTAGTGTTTGTATTGTCCTGTTGGCTGCATTCCATAAATAACAATGTTTCTCAATACATGTTTATACTTGTTTAAAAAAAAGAAATACGCGCCTCACCTCTGCCTTATTGAAAGGTCTTTAGTGTGTAGGCTCTACTAATAGTATTGATACAGAATGATCGTATTCTTGAACTAAATTAAAACTTAGTGATGAAATTGATGGCAGGGATCATGAAAAATTGATTGATGTGCTGTAGCTTGTTTTGTGAGTTTGTTTATAATTTAAGTGTGAAAAAAGTCATAGCACTTCTTTTCCTTTTGGAAAAAAAAAAAAAAAAAAACAACCTGCTGGAAAAAATATTGAAACAATTTCCCGTATTCTTGAACTAAATTAAAACTTAGTGATGAAATTGATGGCAGGGATCATGAAAAATTGATTGATGTGCTGTAGCTTGTTTTGTGAGTTTGTTTATAATTTAAGTGTGAAAAAAGTCATAGCACTTCTTTTCCTTTTGGAAAAAAAAAAAAAAAAAAAAAACAACCTGCTGGAAAAAATATTGAAACAATTTCCCTTTTTCTTGATTTGCTCCGATGCATGTAAATGTTTTCTCCTCAAGTGCCCACTATTAAGTATCATATAGCCAAGCTAACTTAAATCACAGAGGAGGACGCACATGATGTATTTAGTGAATTGAAACAGTTAAAAAAAAAAAAGAAAAAAAAATATTGAGCATTAAAATAACTGTGTTGCTCAGCAAGAATGTAAGAAATGTTAATTGCATTTTGTTTGACAGTACTATCTTCAGCACAAATCCAAACGAAAAAAAAATTATATTTGTTCAAACAACAGTTGATGTTGGACATTTTAAATCTAACCATAGTTTTGTGTTATGATAATAATATTAACAGATACATTTTTTAAAACCTTTTTTTTTTATTTCCTCCCCGATTTTCCCCTATCGTTCTCTCTCCTCATTCTTTCTCTCCCCACTCTCTCTCTCTCGCTTACCCATTGCCCCTTCCTTTCTCTATTCTCTCTCTCTTTTTTGTTCCCTCATTCTCTCTCTAATTTATCCCTCTCGCTTTTTCTCTCCTGTCTGCCCTTTCTCGCTCCTCGCTCACCCCTTCTCTCTTTTTCTTTCTCCGCTCTTTCTTTCCTCTTGCTGGCCCCTCCCTCTGCCGGTTATCTCTCCACTCTCCATTTACTCTTTCTCTTTCCCTGCTCTCTCTCTAGGGACGCTGGTAGCACACTGACTAGCGAATGCGCCCCGATATCCGCACTTATCTCTCTATCGCAGGTTCGAGTTGGAGCCTGCCATTAACACCTTTGTCTAATGAGGTCCTGAAAGCCTCAGATCACCTTTTTTGTGGACGGGCCATATGCACTAACACACCAACCACTTCTGTCTTTGCTCTTTTAAAGCGGTATTGCTGACTATTACAGCGCTGCCCCGAAATCTATGAGGGCCTTCTCTCACGGGTTCGGGATCGAGGTTAAACGTACTACTGAAGCGCTAGAAAGAGCCTAAAGCCTGGCATCACTTTGTACAAGATATGACCATGAGCGCAAACTTCCTTTAATGTGCACGATCTCTCTCAGTCTACACGATATCGCCTCTGTTACCTGTTGAAAAAAAAAAA
>BLXT01002328.1:916914-953160 GCA_019648995.1 Plakobranchus ocellatus | reverse complement strand
ACACACACACACACACACTCCCTTTCCTAACCGTAGCTCTGTATCTCTCTTTTTATACTTGTTCATCATTTCTCACCTCTATCTTATTAGATATCATTCTCTAGCTCTCCCTCCACCTCCCTCCCTCAAAGTAATCTAGTCACAATCTCTCTAGATCAAGTCACAATTTATTTAGATATATAGATCAAATCATGCTCTCGCCCTCTCTCTCAATCTGAAATTATCATCTAACTTTTGCTCTCTATCTCTCTAATTCAGTTACTTTATAGACCCACCCTTCCTCTAATTATAATCTTTCTTTCTCTCTGCCCAGTTGACTCTCTCTCTCTCAATCTGGAATCATTGTCTTTCTCTCTCTTTATTTATGATCTTTCCAATTACTTTATAGACTCTCATCTCTCTCTCTCTATCTATCTATCTCTGCCTACTCTCTAGTCATGATTTATATAATACCTGTAAGTGATGTCTCTGGAGTCTAGTTGTACTATTCTACAGTATGTCAATTCCAGAGACCTATTATTATCAAAGCAATTTATCTTGTTGTTTCTGGAGCTATAGACTATGAGGTTTTATTTTAAAAAAAAATAATAAAATAAATAAATTTTCAGTCCTTTGCTTAAGCCTCAAGGTCTTGGCCTTCACTTGCCTGCCAGGCCAAGAAAGAGATGATGAGTAGTGAGGATGGGAGGAGGGGTGGGGGTAAAAGGTGAGAAGTCTCCTGAGGACTGTTTTAGATCAACTTCTGGGGTGAGGAGGGCAATCATGGGAATGAGTCGTGTAGTGCTAAGTATTTGGTATGCGAACAAGTGGCCCTCTTCATGAATTCTACAAATTAAAAAGTTGCTCATAACAAAATCACAAACCCTTGGGTACATTCAGTATATGATAACACAGATCATTTCTAACAGTTTTATTAGTTTTCTGTTGGTTAGGGTAGCCATTAGAATGAGTAAAGGCAGCTGTTACAGCCATGTGCCTTCTCTTATCATCAGAATTTTTCACTTAGTTAGAGTTCAGAGAACGTAAAAGGGGTGCATGTCAAAAGTGCCCTTATGGAAATCATCCTGTTACAGTTGAGGCCTTTTGTATAAACTCCACTGAATCCCCATTTTGATTTTTGGCGATGTTCTCCTTTTAGCCTCTAATCAAACCAGATAGTGGCAATGACTAAGAAATAGGTGCTGTTGCAACAGACATAATTGAAATGCATTACTATTATTATTATTATGTCTGATAAGTAATGCAATTTCCAAAGTAACTTCTCTTTGATTTATTAAAGAAAGCTGATATTTAGCATGGAAATTCTCAAACTTTGTAATGTTACAGGACAGCAAAATGACTTATATCATAATACATGGTAGGTCAACTTTGTCAAAAGAACCTGAAAAAAGGATGTCCTATAAAGACTTTTAATTTAAGCAACCTGCTGATATTGAGTTTCTTTCTGCTGAAGGATGCTCATCAAAAGAAATTCACCAAAGATTGAAAGATATATAAAGAGAAGCTTGTGTCACAACTCTACTGATTAGCAATGGCTTTTATTGGGGAAAG
This sequence comes from Plakobranchus ocellatus, assembly GCA_019648995.1. NCBI lineage: Eukaryota > Metazoa > Mollusca > Gastropoda > Plakobranchidae > Plakobranchus > Plakobranchus ocellatus. The sequence goes on along the minus strand of BLXT01002328.1, from coordinate 951,609 downwards.
GAAAAGACCTGCAGAAATACAATTCCATGTCAAAGCCGTTCAGATGAGCCTGAGAGTGCCTCAAATGTGATATTCAAACAGCTGTGAGGAAGATAATTTTGGATAATCGGCAGATCAAGCAAATTGATATTGCAAGAGAAGAGGGAAATTCAAAAGAAAGAGTACACCTTGACATCATATTCTGAGGTATAGGAAAGGATCTTCAAAGTGGGTCCCACGAATGCTGACTGATGAAATGAAGGTGCAAAGAAAAAATGTGTGCTGAATTCTTGAAACGTTATGAAGAAGATGGTGAAATGTTCATTCAGCACATTGCCACTGGAGATGAATGATATGTGCATCACAAGGACCCAGAGGACAAACTCCAATCGATGGAATACACACACAAGAACTTGCCGTCATCCAAAAAGTTCAAAGTAGTTGCTTCCGCTAGAAAAGTTTTGCTCAGTTTTCTGGGGGCTCCGAAGATATAATTCACATTGAATTTCAAAACAAGACAAGACAGTGAATTCAGATCAATACATTGCACCTTAAGAAAAGCTGTGAACCAGGCTCAGACGTGCATCCTGGAAAAAAATGCAGTATTGCAGCTTGACGCTAGGCAGCACACGAGACACTGAAGATGCTATAAGGAAAATGAATTTCTCAATTTTACCACATCCGTCTTACAGCCCAGGCTCCGCCCTGGGTGATTTCTTTTTGTTTGTTCTTGACATTGAAAGAATATCTTAAGGCAACTATACAAAGTGGATATTTGGAGGCTGATGTTCAATTTTTTTGCAGGCAAAAAACTATAAACTTTTTCACCGATGATACTTCAAATTATTTGTTGTTGGCAGCTGTGCATCCAGCAGGATGCGGACTAGATCGAGAAAATAAGTTACACAATGCATAAGTAAAATGTTAAGCTTTCTTTTGGTATATTTCACAATGAAATATCTATAATAATTTTTTTTAAAAAGTTACAACAAAACTGCATTACTTTTCAGCTTTCTCTCATGTTATTTTCCTTATTATTTTTTTTTTGTTGTTGTTAAATTATCTCCTCTATTGTAGATACAATTATTTCACAACTGCATAAAAATATTTGAAGGAATGAAATTGCCTTCAACCTTCCAAAATCACTTGTCACAATTCAAAAGTCATCTATGTTGATCTATAAAGTTTATTTACTTCAAAAATCTATTGCCTTCTCAGCCAAGATTTTTTTCAACATGCATTATATTGCCAAATGCCATTTATGAAAAGAAGCAAAATCTACTTCAGATATGTCCAGCCTATCCATATATATACATAAAAAAATCATTACTCTATAGGGTCAGAGACACCAAGGCTAATGAGTTCTGGTAAAAGAATCCACTGGAAACAGGAAAAAGTTCCAATTCATTAAGGTTTAGGTTCCATTCAATGTAACTGTAATATCACAATCACAAGGACAGGTACAAGTGGCAAACAAAGGCTTGGGCTGGTGGTAAGAGTGAGCAAAAGTACAAGAGATAGGAAAAAGTGAAGGCCTACTGAAGCCCAAAAAATCTGTATAAAAAAAAAAAAAAAGACAATTTCCAGCTGAAGCCAGAAAAATAAATCCCTAAGAAAGAATGTGTACAGTTTCAGACAAGAGAATTGATTATTTTGATCTCCCTAATTTGAAATCTCTAACTTGAGCAGGACTGCAACTAGACTCATTAAATTATGCTGCCAAAGGAGGCATTTTTTTTTTTCTGCTTTGTAAAGATTTTGATTTCTTTCACACATAAGAATACATTTTTTTTTATATCGCCACTCTGTCCATCACTTTTCATAAAATACAAAAATAATTTTTTATTTTTAAATTTAATAAATGAGAAAAAAACCTGGGTTCCCTTCAACAGTAAAACATAAAAACATAACAAAATGTTATGAGACCAGACCTCAAGACACAGATATCACAAACAATATTTGAGAAAAGGTATTTTCAATGTCTGAGACCAAAATACAACAAAAAAAAAAACATTATCACTTACACTTTAACAAAGATTCAAAAATCCTGCTTTTACCATTGAAAAATCCACACTTTGGACTTTTAGGATACCAGACCTGCCAACCCCAAATTGTACTTGAAAGTAATCCATACATCTATAAAGAGTATTTCGGACTAGTTCGGGGTAATTCATGGACTTTTCCGAAAGGAGGGCGGGGGCGGCATCTAATACAATCCTCGTAATGGTCAGAACCATATATTTTTTTTTGTTGTTGTTGTTTTTTGTTTTTGTTCAATGTTCCTATATACATGGCAGTAAAGACGAAATCCATGATATTTTGCAGGATTTGCATTTAAATAATCAGTGAACTAGCTACATGTATTTCTAACACTTGAATTAAAATGAATGTTGTTTGTTTCCATAATGGATATAATATGCTGCATATTTAAATTGCTTTTTCAGAGCTTGTAACCAATTCTATGAAGACTGGCCCTAGCTAAACTGACTTCATACTTTATTTGCAGGGCAATATCCCTATCCACAAGCACACAAACTAAATTCTCTAGTTAAAAACAAGAAAACGGAAAAACTATTTTCAGTAAAATTTAAGGTTACCCTATTTGAAAAATAATGCTGATATTTCAGCTTGGGTTGTTTCCCTTTTTGCACTTCAATTCATTAGATTGTGTTACTGTAATGCTGGGTTTTTTGGTTTTTTTTTTCTAATAGCAAAAAGTGTTGAAAATGCTCCTATTTCTTAAATGTTCAGATACGATACAAATCATGTATAATGTTCAATGTTTACCTCTGACTGGGCTTTGCTCTAGATCCAAGTCCATTTAGTTGATCTAAGACCACTATCAAATGCTGTTAATACATCTAAAAATTTGAGTTTGATGAAGAGAGAAATAGATGTGCCTCTTGATCTTGCCTAGAAAGGGAAGAGAGAGTGAGATAGGGAGAGGGAGGAAGCAACAGAGAGAGACACACTCACAGAGGGATCAACAGAGGGGGGACGAGAGAGGCAGACAGGAATAGAGAGAGCGAATGAGAAGGAGAGTCAGAGAGACACACTCACAGAGGGAGCAACAGGGGGGTTGGGGGGAAGAGAGAGGTAGACAGGTATAGAGAGAGAGAAAACGAGAGGGAGAGTCAGAGAGACAGGGAGCAACAGAGAAAGAGCGACACACTCACAGAGGGAGCAAAAGAGGGAGAAGGGGGGGGCAGACAGGCATAGAGAGAGGGAATAAGAGGGAGCGTCAGAGAGACAGGGAGAGACACACACACATAGAAAGAGCAACAGAGGGAGACAGCGAGAGAGGGGGAGGGGGGTGGTCAGACTGACAGACAGAATGGGAGAAAGAGCGAGAGCTGAAGAGAAAGTGAGAGAGAGAAAGGAAGTCAGCGAGAGAGAGAGAGAGAAAAGAGAGGCCAAGAGTGAAATTAAGTTGGTCGGGAGGCAATCAGAGAGAGGGAGAGAAAGAAAGACACAGCGACTGGCATAAGAAAATATCAAGGAAAAGTTAGTGAAAAGAGACATTCATATTGACGCTTATAACTAACATTAAAAAGAGAAGGATAGCATTTACACGATAAAATTGAATAGGGACTTTAATGCATTGTTTAAGATACCAGTATATAGGCCTATATAAAAAAAAGGATTTTTTAAACTAGAGACAGGCACCTCGTCTAGTAATATGGAAAGTACAGTTTGTATCACTATAGCTGTTTATCTGTATAATCCTAAAAAGTATGCATTGTCGGCCCCTCCAGTTTCTCTTGTAACAGATCAAAGACTAACTAGAGGGTTGAGGAACGACCTCTGATTTCTTAGATCTTTTGCCGACATGGCTTACTACAGTAGGCCTAGTACCGGATGTACTACCATAGCTTACTTGTTTGCCTGTCAATAAAGGATACAATTACACTGTATGTATTTTTTTAATACTCTGTTCTGAGCCGGAATAAAAGGCGGGTTTTGTTTGTTTCTTTGTTGTTTTTTTTTAACATTGGGGTAGACCTGGGCATTAGAGTTACAAGCTGTGGGGACAGTGAATAAGTATGGGAAGAAACTTAGGAAATAAAACAAAAAAAAAATTAATGAACAATAGGAATAACGTGATGCAACACCGACTGGTGATTCTCACCGGTACCGAAGTTCCATCAAAAGAAGAGAAAAAATAGAGGTCACACCGAAGAGTCATTAAAAGAAGGTCACAAAGCGGTTTCATGATATTTTAGGACAGACTCTTTCTTTAATTGCGGGACACTTGGCAGACCAGTGATTCAAGGCTATAAAAACTACTCAGCCTACTTGACCGATACAACTATTCACACAAAAATATGGCGATGGGCTTTTGATCGATACCGCGTTTTTTGTATTATGTAAAGAGAAAGAAAATCGCAGGAAATGGAAGATAGATTCAGGAGATTCGACAGGCCTAGCTCCACTCAGCATAATTTTCTTGGTGCTGAGCGTAAAGCGTAATTTTTTCCCTGTCGGCGTAATAAATTACGCCGAAAGCGTAATGTTGGCAGGTCTGATTATACTAGTTGAAAGACAGAAAGAATTGCATTAGTGTCTGCCTCTTGATGATGATTCTTACCATATGTGACGCGTTCTGTCAAACCGGGGCATAAGGTACCCTGGCCTATTTTGAGATATTGCGATGTAAAGTTAATACACTTTTTTTTTAGCTAAAAATTTTTATTGCATATTCCGATCCTAAAGACATTAGTCTTGAGGTTTATTTGAAAAAACAGTGCTTTTGCGTTTGAAAATACACTAAATACAGTATTTCTTTGACAGAGGTCTAATTATTGAACGAGAATTACGCTAATCATAACCTTTTTTAAAATCATTTTGGTCATTAATCAACAAGCTACTCTGGCATTGTTTGGTATCACTGCAATCTGGAAAACCTAAACTTTCTACATATAGCACTGTTTTGAATAGATATAAATTAAATGGACGCATAAATAAATTATTGTGCAATATCTTCTGAGACTGCATTTTTCCTTTATTTTGCATTGTTGCGGTGAGTTATAGAATGTATAATGTGCTTTAAAATAAAGAAAAATGCATGAAATAGTGTGAAATTTTGTGTGAGTGTCAAGCATTATGTGCTTATTGTGACTGCCAAATTTTGTGGCTCTCGGATAATTAGAACCTATTAGTTGCTATGGAGATATATTCAAAACTTTAAACTCAGTTTTCTCAATAAAACGAGTTTTTGCTTTTCACATACAAACCATCTTCAAATGCCCAGAGCTCAGCCAAAAATTATTTAATTGACATAAACTTGGTGTCAAATAAAAGCTTAAGACCTGAACTATACAATGGTATAAATATCTCAAAACAGCCCGAGGGTACCTTATGGTCCGTTTTGACAGAACGCATCACATATGTTGTTTTTTCCCTCAATCAAACAAGTTATGTAAACCATAATTTTATTTAAATCATTCTCTTTCAATACAACCCTAGTTGTTGCTAAACTAGTACATATCTCTATACACTTGACATATTTTTTTGTTGTTGATTTCAGCCTCTTGTATGATATCCATTACTATTGTAAGAGAACGCATCTTGCCAAGTTCTCTACCTGGATTAACTTGAGAAGCTTAAATTATCTTAGTGTTTATCTTTTACCTATTTGTTAAACATGTCCAAGTTAATTATTCTCTGTTGTCTTTTAACTTATTTTACCACGTATGCATGGCCAAAAAAAAAACAAAAATGAAAACAAGACCCAAAAAAATATACTCAAAGCTGGAAAAAAAAAAATTAGTTGAGATGTCAAAAAAGGTTCTTGGGCAAATACCTTTTCACTGGTTAAATATTTGGCGAAGAAGTTTTGGACTTGCTGCTGGGTTTGTTGCTGTGAAAATGCTGTTGGCTTTTTACTGCTGGAGGAAGTATCATCTAACTTATAACTTGAGAAGATGGCAAGCACATCCTTAGCATACTGTGTGAGTAATGGGAGGGGAAATAGTGCGTACAATGTAATGCAGAGCTCTGCAATATTTGAGCTGATTTTTCTTTAATCATGCAATTTTTGAAACACCTCTTAGCAGTTGATATAAAAATTTGGCCTTTCTCTGAGAAAAAAAAAAAACTCACTAGCTTTAACTTTCATGGAATGGAGATGGAAAAAGAATTAAAACAAAAACTTTATTTTCAACAACTTTCTTTTTCTTTCGATAAAAATAAAACAATACTGTGAAATCAGTGGTAACATTTCTAGCATGCTAAATCAACAAAACCTGAGCAAATGTATCCCAAGCTGATTTGTCATAGCACTGAGTTGGTCGTCTGAAGAAATCTTGCAGTGCCCAGAATTTGCTATAGAGATGGTAATCAATGGGGATGGAGCTGGAAAAATAACAAAGATCACATAATCTTATAGTAAGGGACACTGAACTGTACAAGAGAAACCCAATATTTTTTTTAATATCCTTGCACACATTGGGAGATAATTCACTTTCTAACATAATATTTATCAACATCAATAAATAGTGAGAACTGTTGTTGTTCATTTTTAGTTGGTTGAACAAAGTTAACTAAAAAAATGTTTAATTCCAATTCTTTAGCCTTTCGCTACATTTATAAGTTATAAAATTTTAAACAAGCAAGTTTTTTTTTTCTATCAGTGGTACTAAATAGCTTGTTTTCAAGAGCTTGTCAGTAAATGATAGCAAAACACATAGCATCATAATTTACATCAGAAAAAAATGCTATTTTTCTACTGCATGCTTCACAATTGAAAAAAAATGATTGCACTATTGAATGTTCATTTTAAAACTTGTGATAAAATGCAAAATTCCAAGCAGGCATTGCAATGCTGTTCCAGGCGGCGCAGATAAAATTTTATGACCTGTGCCCCCGACGCTGACCTTAACCTGACCCTGAGAGTGGGGAGCGAACGTGCTAATGGGATTTTGCTCCATGAACTAACATTGGGTAGTCAATTGCTGTGATCATCAAAATTTGTCAAATGTAGATGTTAAATAAAGACGCTATTGCAGCAGTTGATTCTTCTGAGGCTTAAGTTTAGTTAACATGGGACAATGGGTGACCTGAGTCAAATTCTAAAAGTGCAAAGATAAAATAGTGGAAAACTGTGCAGTCTTATTATATTGCGACCACCTTGCAGCTACCTTTCCTCCTCCTGTCTGGGTTGGGCCGCCCAGAAAAAAAACATGAGCATTGAATCCAGCAAGGCTAAACCAACACTTTGAGAGCTTTTTTTGGCGGGGGATCAAAGTTAATATTTTCAAGATCTGATTTCAGAATTGGCTTCCTTAGTCCACTCTAGTGCAGTTAGATATAACACATAATACTTTATTCTTTTTTATTTTTTTTCAATTTTAATTATTATTTTTCTCCCTCTGCTCAAACTTAGGCACCGTCTAGACATGTCTAATATCCGACCAAATGCTGAATCCAACTGGACCAATGAACTTGCACTTTTGGTCAGTTATTAAAGTCAGGAGGTAAAAAGCTCTTTTTATTAAAACGACAGGCTTAGACCAATAGCTATGTCATACATAGCACAACAACAATCAAAGCTCATTAAATGGAAAAGAACAACCATTCTGACTTTACTTCAGTTATACAAAAAAGGCTATTAAAAACACTACGAATGTTTTGAAAGATTTGCAAAAAAAAAGAATGAAGAAAACTATTATATGAGGAAAAAACCAACCAAAAGTAATACCACAATATCAAGACATAATTGCACAGAATCTCAGATCTAAAGATTTACCAATATAGACAACAGTACCTATTACTTGAAAATGGTAGCATACAATATAAACATAAATTTGATTTTGGAAATTTCTTGGTTCCTTTAGATATTCATTTAGATATTATTTAATACCTTGGTTGATCACTGACAGAATCTACCTCCATTCCAGAAGATGGTCCATCTTCCTGAAATAAAATCAATTCAAAATTAATGCTTTATCATTTTTATCCACAACTACTTTTATAGCTCATATACCAATTCATGGGAATGTCAAAACCTTGGGAGAAACTGCAGCAGGACACACGAAAAAGTACTAATATTATATGGTTGGGCTGCTTTATCAATTGCATCAAAACGTGTTGAGGCTAAGAAAAGTGTTCTTTAAAATAGTCAAAAAACTGATGAGGCAGGACATGAACAAATATGACATAACTTGACATTAAATCAAACAAAAAAAAACAAAAAAAATCTGCTAAATGAAGCTCACAATAAAAGGAGAGACAGGACTAACACACACCAAAAAAAGAAAGCAAATTTTTAACTCTCAATATAGCTTATATTCTGACCTTTTTTTCTGAGTCTTCTCTCTTTGAAAATACTGTGACATTTTCAAGATTGAATTGGCTGGCCAGATTTAAAGCTGTGGAAGGACCATAAAAATTTTCCTTTTTATGTAAGAACATGAAATGTGTGCATCTTATCATTTTTCATACTTTAGAGTTGCCAACCTAGAAAAACCAAAAGCTGTAATCCTCAAAGCCAAAACCTGGTATCTGAGACTCAATACTGTCATCCATATATTTTATAACATTATTTATGCTTATTTGAATTATGTGCAGCTAATAATAGCCTTTAATTTTTTAAGTAAACAACACAAATAAAAACACATAAAACGTAATAATGTCAATTTCTCTACCTAAGTCTTATGGGAAACTTTTGGATGTAAAACTATGTGAGAACCAAAATATACAATGGGCCTATACAATTGTTACAATTAACACCAAGACCATCACAGAACAAAGACCAAAGGGCCATAAAATGCATGAGCCACTTTTACGTCCCATATAGGCTATCATCAGGTAGACCACTATGAGTTTTCATTTTTTGTCTGTGATGACAGAGAAGTGTAACCATTTCTTATATTACCAAGATCAACAAAAAAAAAAAAAAAGGCCTGAACACTTGATCAGAGACACAGCACACAACTATATGCAAGCATCAGCCAGCTGAGGAATGCCACTTGCGCAAGAGGTAAAACTAGCCCGTCAGCATGGTACTTCGTTTCATTTGGCTCCACTGCGGAGATACTCTGGTTTCATTGGCTATCGCATAATACTATATTTCAAATGGCAGCTGAAGAGCAAGTTTTGATGATGCTGCCTTTTTGGAAAATTCAGTCACACATAAATAAAAAACTATTGTTTTTTTTTAATTCTATAAAGCTCTATAAATTTCTTATGAACTGAATGATGTTTCATACAATACAAAAAAAAAGTAAAATTAAACTTTTTTTACAACGCTGCTCTTCATTTTGCTACAACAGATAGTGCCCAGGTGCAAAGCATGGAATCTTTGAATATTCTGTATTAGAGAATTCAGATTCTTTGGATTACATTTTGGCTTAGTAGTTGGCATGTAGAATATTCAAGGACATTGCAGCTTTTCTTGTAATGAAATAGTTATTTTCTTAGACTTTGTTATAGTCCCGGAAACTGGAGCTTGTGGAAGATGGGCAAGACAAATTTGCAATTAGTTAGTAATCCAATTCATCCCGAGTATTGCAGTTGATCAGAAATTGACTATACTTTGCCATTTGTAAGTGTAGTATTGTAGTATTGTATGATTGCACACAATAAATATTTATTTTGTTCACCACTGGGTGAAACAATTTTCCTTCTTCATTTGCAAAATTTGAATTTCCCCTCTCTAAACAACAGAACTAAACTGTCACCTGAGCTATTGTTAGTTGATGAACTGATCTTGAAAAATGCAGACCCCTTGAGAGAATGTCACGATTGTATCAAAGGCATTCAAGGACATTTATCCCATACCAGTTTTGGTACCTTGTATTGAGTGACTCCCCTTTCACATTAGTAATTGGAACAGTTTCTTCAAAGATATGGATTTTACAAACAATTTCAAGGAACCCAAACTGCACATGTTTCCTCAATCAACATCAAAGTCAACACATCAAGAATTAAGAACCAAATATGAAATTTTTTACAAGACAAAGCATTCCAGAAAGTGGTAACTTTAGACTACTTTAGCATGGAAATCAACATAAAAAGGAAATTAACAACAAGACAAAAAAGAAAAGATAAATGTAGATTAAGAAAGAAGCAAAACATGAAAAAGGATGTCTAGTAAGAAAAGAAGAAAAATTTATAAATAAGAGGGGCTGTGATCAGAAAAAGGGTAACATAAGGACAATGTTAAAAAACAGAAAAAAAAGGAGACAGTTAATAATAGAAACATAAAAGCTTGCAAATAAGGGAAAAGGATGCTTTGGAGAATGGTCATTTACCTTCAAAAAGTGTGAATTTGGCAAGTGCTGGGGTAAAAAAACATGCATGTAAAATACATTTTATTCAAACATACCTGATTTTTCTGATAGCGGAAACAGCCTTGATAAGAAGAGCTGAATTCTACCACAAAACACAGTGTTCTGAGATTTCGACAACCGTCTGATTAAATCTGAAATATAAAAGTCACATTGCAGCCACACTTTACACATACATACAAGTAATAAAAAAAATGCACATGACACAAGTGTAAAATGTGAAATAATGTGAGCTAACCTGCCAGCCAATTTCACTCAAATATCATGTTCATTGTAAAGGGATAGAGACAATAAAACTGCTTTCAGAGTATATTTATAAAAAATACTTAATTTATATTCACCAAGTGTTAGGCTGCTACAGAAATGATATATTTTGAGTTATAATTGTGAATTACTGATCAAAATAACATTAAATCAAAGATGGTGCATATCATTGTATATATCAGCATTAACCCCAATAATGAAGGGCTTGGTGCTTACATACCATTACACATTCTTAACAAGTAGTTTTTTCCAGACTCATAGAATGTCTCCTGAAAAGATAAAAAATGAATATACAAGTTAATGTTTTCAAAAACCTGTGAAACAAAATGTAATTTTTGTCTTTTATTCAGCTAAGATCTTTAAAAAAGTAAGGATGTGATCTGCCCAAGGCCAGTTTTTTTAGGAAATTTTGTTGAAGAAAAGCACTTTTGGTATTATTTCATCAATGTTTCAATATTTAAATGATGATTGTGCTGCATCTGTTAAAGCCAGCAAAGAAAAATTTTTACAACTTTTTAGAAATATTTTTTACAGTAACATCTTTAAATTGTACTTACCGACTTCCATATAGTCACTTTATCCTCCACTAAGTCAAAAATATCTTCACAGCGCTCAATGGTCAGCATATCAAAAATGTCAGCCATCATCAAGAAAGGGGTAGATGGAGAGCACATATCTACATTTCAAAATAAAAATTGCGATTTCAGATTCATATCTCAAAGAATTGTAGACTCAACAAAGTCGATATGCAGTATTCCAAGGAAAACAGAAAAAAATGGAAGCAAACTTTTTTTTTTTTATTCTTAAAACTGCATCACATTTCTAAAAAATAAGAGTAGATACCAATAAACAAAATTTGAAAGTGAGGATATGAATAAAATTACCTCTGGGAAACTTTTTGTGCAACTCTTGACAATATTAGGCAAGGGCATGTTCACACTCCCATAACTTTCCCAAATGGCAGAATACACAGAAGGTTGGAAATGTATCCTTTAAAAGCCTGCATCAAATTGGTCATTTTTCAAAATGACTCAATCTTACTATATTTGGATTTATTTTAAAGCTTAACATTTAAGGATTACATGAATTTAACTTTTGGGTGCAGAAGGCTTTTTTTAAGTTGAAGAAAATGGGAATAAAAGTTGGTATCCCCTTTTTCAAAAAAAAAAAAAAGACTGCAACCAGGATTCTTATTAACTCTTAACACAGTAAACAAGGGTCAAATGAATTCCAAAATGATCAAAAAAGGTTAATAATTCTTTGTGCTACATTTGCAGTTAGATTGTTTTTGCATTTATCCACATTTCTGTCAAATTCAATGACACTGTTAAATGTTTCCATAAGATCATTCTGGGAGAGCTGTCTAGTAAAGCAAGATAAATCAAATGAAAAATCCCAGTGTGAAAGTCTCTCATCGAGCACACAAAATCTGTCCCATTTTGAAATCCCTAACAGCCAACCAGCCAAGGGGCCATGAACATTCACTTAAATTGCAATATTCGTAATATAGAGAATTTCAAAATATAACAAATATTAAGTCCATTTTTAAAAGTCAATTTTTATTCTTGGGAATGTCCAAAAAGAATTATGTACCAGTATTCACTATTTTTATTTTGCAAATCTGAAAAAACGGAAGAAACAATAAAAAATTCCCATCACGTGATCAATGCCATACCAATTACTTACAAGTCATTTTATAAATATGAAAACATCTTAAGCTTAATGTACAACTGAAATTACCTCCTCATTGCAAATCAAAAGTTAGCAGATTTGATAAGGTTTGTAAAGAGCAATGAGCTTTGTTTCTCATTCAAGGCTGAATGCTTTTAAAAAAATTGACACTGAAGCTTGCAACATGCCTTATCATATGAAATGTTTAATCGATAAAATACTTCTTCCTGTGCAAGCTATTTAACTACAAGTTCCATAGATAGCCTTCAGTCAAATTCATAATATTATAGTAATAATGCACTGAAAATTTTCTCAAAACCACCTAGAATGACTTCCTTTCCTTTGTTAATTTAACAAGGCGTAATAAAACAACTTAAATATATCATCAGGTACCTTGTCTGGAACAGACATTGGCGATCATGTTCCTCCACTCAAACCTATTCTCAGTTAACCTTGTAAAGCTGTTATTGCTACCCTTGCCTATTGCCCATGACTTAAGATTTTCAATGAAAGTTATTCTCTGTCCACCTCTACTGAGTTTGCCTTCAATCTTTCCAGTGATTGGTAAGTGTTCTAAACCCTTATGTCAGCAAATATGGCCTAAAAACTGTAGTTGCCTCTTTCTAATGGTTTTGATAAGTGATCGCTCGAGATTAGCCTGACCATACATATGTTTTAACTACCCTTATTTTAGTTGTCATACTTATGTTCCTATTTGCCAGTATCAGTTTCATTTTTTGGCAATGGCTATTCTTTTACTTATTTCACTTGTGCATCTGCCATCTGATGTTATCAGGTAACCTAGATATTTGAATTTTCTAACTTGTTTGATTTTTTTGCCTTTGCTAACAAGATTGCACTTGGGGTTAGAGTTTCTTTGAGATGACCATACATTCCTTTTTCTTTACATTCAAAGACAGGCCCATTCTTTCGCTCTCTAAAACTACAGTATCTAGAAGTTTTTGGAGTTGCTTGCCTAATTCTGCTATTAAAACTGTATCATCTGCATACCTGAGATTATTAAGATTCTCCCCATTTATTCTTAAGCCTGAAATACCATCAAGATTCCTTAAGATTATTTCACTATATAAATTAAAAAGATCAGGAGACATTACACATACCTGCCTCACACCTCTTTTGATGGGTTTGAAATCACTATGTTCTTCAATTCTTACAGATGCAGTCTGATCCCAGCATAAATTTCTAATTACTCTCAGGTCTTTCCCATCGATGTCCAATTTTTCTAGCATACGAAACAGCTCTACATGTCTTACTTTGTCAAAAGCTTTAGAATAATCAATGAAACAGAGGTGGAATCTTTTTGCATTTCTATACATCTTTCCATAAGCATTGACAGAGTGACTATTGCATTTCTAGTCCCTTTATCAGGCATAAAGCCAAACTGTTTTGGGTATATTTATGGTCTTAGACTCTTACGCATTCTATGCATCAAAACGTGTAACAAGATTTTTGTAAAATGGCTCATTAAATTGATTGCTCTATGAAGCTCACATTCTGTTGCTCCTGGTGTTTTAGGCAGTACTATAAAAACAGATTTACAAAGATCTTCTGGAATTGTACCACTATCGTATATTGCATTAAGAAGTTTTGTTGTCAGATCCATTCGTAAATTATCTAATTCTTTAATTATTCCTACTGGTATATTATCTGGTCCCGTGGCTTTTCCATTTTTCATTTTCTTTATACCTGCTTCTACCTCTTCCCTCTTCTTTAAGGATAATTGAGCCTTCTATTTTTTTCTTTATTTTGGGTTTTTTGCACCTATCATCTTTAAAAAGATCCTCAACATATTCTGACCATCTGTTTAGTATTTTCTTGTTTTCCATTAAGATTGTTCCATCTTTTGATTTGATGCAGCCAGGGCGACTGCATTTGATTTTCTTACCACTGACATCCTTAATTTTAGCACGCATGAATTTGTTGTCTATTTTTAGCTTTTGCTCTATTTCCTGACATTGTTGATTAAAAAAAAATATAGAAGCCAAATACAAAAACCTAAACAGAAACATCAAAATAAAATGCAGTGCCAGTGAAAGAAGAATGGATTAATCAACAATGTCAGAAAACTTAAATATATAGAAATAAAAAAAAAAAAAAAGAAAACATTAACAAGCAACAATCTGATACAAGTGCACATTTAAAAACAATCACATTATTACCTCAATAAACATAATATGTATGTATATATATATAAATACAAATCAGTATGGAATCCCATTTCTGCCACTTCAAACCAATTCTAATACATCAGTTGATTCAGTATTCTTTAAGCAAAATCGAAATACACATTGTTTTTTGCTCAACTAAAAGTTACCTCCAAATGCTGAAATACTATCCATTGTTTCACCCCTTTTTCTTAAGCATAGTCTCTGAGCAGTTTCCTGCTTGGCATTGAAGATGAAAAGTAAGGGTTTTCAATGAAAATCTATGCTAAGCCACAACGCCCGTGGCAGCCAGTTTGGCGTGCCTAATGGAAAACTTGTGTCAAGTATTAAGTGATCTCAGGCATTTTGAACCTTATTAAGACAAATATAGTGGCTATCAAATCTGCTGATTTCAAGACAAGCTGTGCCTCCAACACCCCAAAGCATTGGAGAGGTTGAAATAAATTTTCAAGTCGTTGAAAATCATACATCATAAGTCCTCTCTCTTAAACACATATCTCACAATAAGGATAGACAAGCTTTCACTGTGAAACTCATAACTGGCTCTCTCAATAGTTTGGATAACTTTGATACAAGACATGCTGATAAATAATAAAAAATATGAGATGAAAATATTGGCTTTTCAAAAGAAAAAAGATGTTAAAATTATTTTGACGCCTTTGCATGAGGATAATAATTTTAAAAATATCAAGATATTTTCATTCCTATCCATATTATGGAACAACCATATGAACTTTGTTAACGTAGTTGTGAGCCCCTATCTTTTAAGTATTCTCAGTTTAAAACACTTTATCATTGTCCACGCATCAGGAACATACATCTTACATAATTTACCTTGTTTGACTGCCTGGACAGCAAAGGTGATCAGACTCTTCAAACACTCAGCCTCAGATGCACTAGCCTTAAAATAATAAAACCAGATACAAATGAAATGTTTCCGCCTTTTCATTTAATGTTCTCTTTGCTGTTTATAATGGATTTGTTAACAATAAAACATTTTATTCTCTGTAGTGTCTCCACAAAATGAGATTTTTACAGACACCAGCTACTGAAATGAACTGTCCATAGTTCTGGACTGATATTTTTCCAAAATCCTTGAGCTTGGCTCAACATATTTTTAATATCTATTTATTTGAGGGGGTTCTCGTGATACTTAAAGACAGTGGTAAATATATCATATACCCCAAAAATTCCGAGTTGTGTGCACATGCAAGAACTTGAACTATTTCTAGATCTACACCAGGTCATTTGAAGCCGAGACAATTTGCTAAAATGACT
This sequence comes from Plakobranchus ocellatus, assembly GCA_019648995.1. Lineage (NCBI taxonomy): Eukaryota > Metazoa > Mollusca > Gastropoda > Plakobranchidae > Plakobranchus > Plakobranchus ocellatus. The sequence continues at coordinate 935,942 of BLXT01002328.1, read as the reverse complement.
CGTTTGAGCTTCTTGAGGGTGCCGTAGACCTCATGAAATCTGAATAATCTTCCCTAGTTTGCTTGAAATTGTCTTGGTCATAATATTGCAAAGCTCAAAATCTCATGAAGCTTTCGGTGATACTTACAGTAACTAAATTATCTTACATGAAAGTGTATTCCTTTTATTCCCTACGAAAACAATGAAACTGTTATTGAATGTAACAAAGTCAGGTTACCCTGTGGGTTTTCCATGATTTATTATCACTTTTTTTTCAGGAAGGGGGGAATGCTTTCTTGAAACAACCATTTGTTCACATATTGTTTTTTCAATACACTTTTCTTTTGTGAAATCTCTCAATTTTTTAAAGGAAAAAAAAAATTGAAAATCATGCCACTCTTTGGACCCAAGAAGAGGGCAAATTAACTTACAATGACTCAAGCCCAAAGAATTTTTTGTAGCAGCCATGATAAGGGGCAAAAAGAGGAAATTGTGATGGTCAATGGGACACTTTAAGGTTTGCAGCTACACTGGACCCACATCTATACTACATCTAGATCTCATGATTCACCAAATGCCCTCCATACAAATCCAAATTTAGATCTAATCATCCTACAATGCAGAATTTCAGTTTTGGTTTTTGTGTATAGCTTACAACAACAAGGTGATCTCAAGTTTTCTGGTCCTCTGTCTCTGATGGGGCTCTACACATGTTCCATTGCAGGAGTAGTTTGAATCTACAAGATGCTGCTCAGGACATTACCAGCTGCAGCTACGTCATCATGACAATCTAAAACTACATCTTAACCTAGCTCTATTAGTCCTTGTAAATGTACCAGCATTGGAAGACAATGAGTATTGTCAGAGAGCTAAAAAATTATAGTTAGCAAAGAATCTCAGCATATGTCTGCAATATGTCTAAATTGAGGTAGGGCTATTGTAAACTTAGCAAATTTATTTAGTCTATTTTTGTTCCAAACATCTCCTGCGTATCAAGCTAAATCCCTTTTACTGACAAAGGGGAGATGGATAGTCATTGCAGTCTGCATCAAAGTGCACTGCTCTTAAAGAGCACCACCTTGGCCATTGCCTGGACTTCTAGAATACATTTAATTGGACATGGATTCACCATTTATGGAACAGCAGTCTATCTATTCTGCAAGAAGGTTCTTGGGTTTTGTGGCATAGACTGTGGTATGAAAATCTGGACGCTGACTTTGGACATTGGAAGAGTTTAAGAAAGCAAAAGGCGTGCTTTGCTATAAGGCATGGGTATTCTAGAGGATTTAATAAAAATTTCTGGTTTTTTAAGCTTTTCAAACTTGAAGGTGTTTTTCTCATTTGATATATTTTGGTTTGCTTCAGAGTTTATTACAATTTATTTCATAATCATTTTTTTGTTTTTGTCATGAATGTTACTTTGTTCTGAAGGAATGAAGCCATAACTGATATCTTACTTAGTTTATGAATTGTTTGTGCATTTTCCAACCCTGTTTTTTTGTGTGCGTGTGCTATATGTGGGCCCTAAACACAATGCAAAAAAAATCATACAAAAATAATAAATTACCCCTGTCTAAAAAAGCATACAATAAGAGTCAGATTTTATGTCCTTAAATATGTTTACAATAGTTCATATTAATCTGTAATGAAATTGGCTGTCATGAATTGAATCTAGATCTAGAGTCAGAATAGCTGATTTTGATTTGACCTTGCTTACTTGTAAAGTCAAATAGGTTAGGCCATTTTTAGTTTAACAGTGCTAATATTCTTTTAGCTTTTGTTTACCTTTTTACTTAGATCTTGGGATTTCTAGAAAACTCTCAAAGGTGTGAGAACATCATTTACAGGAAGTTGTTAAGATTGTATATGGGAGACAAGATAAGCTTGTGATGTTTATGTATTAAGGAGAGAATAACTTGATAAATGAGAGTATTTGTGAGGCACCCTGGGCAAAGCATACTTATGCCAAATTTTGACATTTGGACTTTTTAGCATCATAGGAAAGTAGATTTTTTGCCCTTTAAGATGGTGAAAAAATTATGACTCTAACACAATTGCGTAAGAGCCTATGAATGTTTAAAGACCTGCAAGTAACCTTTCTCTTACCATTAAACTTCTGAGAAAAACAAAGTTAAAGTTAAAGTTAACAAATTTCAGAATGTTTTTAATATCTAGTTGTCTTTAAAAATCACTTTTAAAAAATTAAGATTGTTAGGAACTATGAAATTATGCTCAAATGGTTGAGAAATACTAACATTTTTTTGTGATGAGCATGTAACTTATAGTTATGTTTACATAATTGCACAACGCTAAACATTATTGTTTAAGACCTTAAAACTATAATTCTTAAATATTAATGAAATTAAAATAAAAAGGGTAAACAGCAGGTAATAATTCTTACCAATTTGACCTTTTTGAAAGCAAATAAATGGAAAATAAATAGCATCAAACATAAACTAAACATTAATACAAAAATAAAATTAAGGCTTACGATATTTTTACACCTGCATTTCAACTTTTTCTCACTTAACTATCTGCAAACAATATGGGAGTACTGCCACAAAAACTTACAATCATCTTACAAAGAATATCTCTAAAAACTTGATCCAAGACTGCTCTTTTCTCTAAGCCCCTGTAAGAAAATTCACAAAAAGAAAGAAAATTGACTGGCAGTTTATTTTCTTATTGTTTTGTATTAAAATAATATCATTCTATATATAAGCTAGAAAAGATAAACGATTTATGAAATTCTTTAAAATTTATGTTTCAATAGCAGCTTACCTGGCCCTTTTCTACTTTTCAGCAGAGTATTTTTTAAAGCTAACTCATATGCCTACATTCAAGATTCAAGACATTCATTTTCAGCAATTACTCCAGTTTGGCTTCATGATTTTCTATTGTAAGGAGACACTCAATCACCAAGTATACTTTTCCACATTTTCCTCAAAGTAGGTCCAAATTGAGATCTTGTTTTAAAAAAAAAAAAAAAAAAAAAAAAAAAAAAAATGACCAAAACAAATCTATTTACAACTTTGGATCAAGATTACAAAAGTAAGCGTTTCCCAATTTAAGTTCCTTCACTTGAAGGAAAAAAAAAAATATGCCTCTCATACTTTTAACAACAAATTTCATCATATCTAATGTTAAAATGAGGATGCACTAAATTCCTGCTTAAAATACATGTAAAATCAGATACAAAATTTTTGGTTGATATGAAATAGCAACATTCTCAGAAAGACAAGATTAATATTTTATCACATTCTCTCTTTCCTGAGATAAATTTTAATTTCATTATATATCCTTTATTCAAGCCACAAGTTCATTTTTGCTTAAAACTTTTCTTAATCTCAATTAACACTCAAGCACAACTCGAGGATTTTAAGCTCTACATTTATAAATTGAATATCTTTTTGGCTCAAAAGAAAGCATAAAATAGTTTAATAATGGGACTTCATGCTTAAATTCCATTATTCTTTTGAGAACTTTTTTTAAACATAGCTTAATAGAAAATCAAACAGGCACCTTGTGAAGTTTGAGTCTAATTACGCCAATGTGACATATTTACATATGAGATAACAAAATACTTTTGAATTCCACATTTCAACAAACTATTACAACACTGCTAGCCCAAATGTAGAAAAAAATTACTAAAAATTATCCTTGATAGCCAATGAAGACTAGTTAAGAAAGGTAGAAGGGGGAGGGTATGTAAAGACATAACTTCAGTTATTGTTCAAATTAAACCTAAGCTAAACACTAGGTGTTCCACTTTCTTGATTTTTTTATTTCACCTGAAACTTCCATTTGGTATTCACACTTAAGGACTTAAAAGTTGGCATCTAAGTGAGCACAATAGGTCTAAAAACATAGAGGAAACAGAGGAAGCAAACAAAACTCCAGGCCATGGCAACTGACTTAGAGGTAAACTGCAAAGACGCATGATAGTGTGCAGAGATGAATGCCTGATCAAGAGCAGCAGCATTAAGCAGGTCTTATGAACAGGAACAAATCATGCAGCACAGCAGCAAATGTAGAGGCTGCTCTCAAGTCGAATAAAGCTTTTAATATAACAGTTTCAACAATAGCAAACTTATCTTGTAAGAGTGTAATGTAACTAATGGCATGATGAGGAAGGCAATAATTGATAAGTAAGTCAGTGCACTTCACTGCTATTCATGTTATTGTCAGTACCGTATAAATTCTCAATAGTTACTGTACATAATTGTCTTTCACCTGGACGCACCTTAAGAGCAATGCATGTAGTGGGTTTAGTGGTTTAGATCTCTCAATTTATCATGGATGTAAATAAGAATTGAACTTTTGCAAAGCTAGATAGAATGTCAAATCATTATGAAAATGTATTCACAACATAATAGAAGTAAAAAATATCCTTTATAAAGGTAATTGTTTCAAATCTTACGTTGCTACGTAACAAAATACTAGGAATCTAGAATGAAAAGCTTTTTTATTTTTTTATTGTGGCCTATAAGACCATATTTATCAATCAAAATAGTTTAAATAGCAGACTTGCAATATTGTGTGATAAACAGCAGGTGACAGAATATGTAAAATAGTAAGACACTTTAAGAGCATGCATTCAGTGGGACACAATTGATAAACTAGATGCCCACAGCAAAATAACATCCATCTCCTAGAATCTGTATGTGATCGACTGCCAACCTGAGAGAATGCCTTTGCATTCCAAGCACCTTCAGACAAGGCAAGGGGCAGGTCAGTAGCTTTGTTTTGGGGAAAAGCATACACATTACTTAAGAGGTTCCAACCCATCAACAAAGCATCAGGATCACCTTTCCATGACACATATTTCAGAAGTTAATGAAGTGGAAGACTGAGAAATCACTTCAAAAAGGCGAAAGATATTATTTTAAAAGGCATTAAAAAAACTACAGCATTTAGTCACCACTCAACATCTCCGACCAGATTTTCGCAGCCAAAAATTTGGGTAGCCAAAACTCTATGGTCTACAGTAATACACCACTGACTTACCACAACTAATACATGTCAATTAAATAATTATGCTATAGCCATTTATTCAAGTTACACTTATCTATTAACTGGGAATGCTTTATGCGACCCTTAACAAAAGGAACTAAGCAAAATCAAGCCTTTACAAGTTTCCAATTATTATGCATCTTAACACAAATGACTCTGTCTCAGGACTGACAAAGGTGTAAATAAAAGATACAATGGTATAAAAAGTAAAATCAATGTAACTAATCCACAATAACAAACAAAGCCTATAAGAATAAGTTTATGGGTTACCAAAAGAAAAGAGTCCCATTAATCACTAGATAACATAAGGGCCTTGCTGTGTAAACATTCTTTACAAGGGAAAAAATGAAAACTAAACTCGATGTCTAAAGAATTAGTGACAAAAATTACCAATGATTCATGACACTGCCCTACCTGCAATAGAACACCTAGAAAGATCATGACAACATGACATGTAATCTTGACATATTTTCTTAAAGTAGGGCAAAGGTACAGATTGTGGATTCAAAAGAAACCCTAAAAGTTATATTTTTTTTTTGCACTATGCTCAGAACACTTCGTGAGAATTAAGAGTGAACACTAAAATGTTCCAAAAAAGGACAGTCACATTAGTACAATGTGGCAGCTGAGAATAGTTAGAATGTGTGCAAAAAAAAAAACCCACCTAAAATCATGACCAACTTCACTGAATAAGCTTGCAAGATACCAAGAAAAACTTTAGAAAAGCATGTAAAGATGAATGGTTTCCAACAAAGGCCTTGTGGGACCCTGTATATATTTCTCAAGTTGGACATGAAACCAAGACCTAAAATGCAACCAGGAGGATGCTATAATGACTACATTTTTTAGATGCATTAAGTGTCAACAAACCTAAATCAGTGATTCAGATGCAAAAGGCAAATGGCATGATTTAATGTTTCTAGCTTGAATTTCTCATAGTATACAACATAAGAATTAAGGCACGACAAGCTGAAACAAAGCACATAGTTTGGCATAAACATCTCCACACCGGAAAGTACACTACTTAATTTGGAGTTCCACAAATGTACTTTGCTGTCCCATATGTAAATACAGAAAATGAGGTGAAGCCGCGGTAAAATATCTATTATGAGAATGATTGTTGAAAGCATGTTGAAGAATGAATAAAAAGCAGTAGTAGCAGGGAAAAATAATTTAAAGTCAGAGCCAGAGATATTGAGTAGAGTTGATTATTTGGATGCCTTTTCTTTTTTTTAACTTTGCAGCTTTCATTCAAATGTATTAAATCAAAATTGTCTGATTCTTGTAAATTTGGCCACTGAAAATTATTATTTACAAGAGCTTTGTTTGAAAAAAATCACAGAACAAAAATTTAACTTACTGATAGTTTTGAAACAAAAAAACCTCTAATCACTTCTCTATTAATAATGGCTTTGAGAAAGATTATTGAGGTGCTGGGGATTTACTTGCTTTGAAATCTTCAAAAAGAACCATGACTCTTGATCTCAGTTTGAGATTTATCCTACTCAACAAGGTTGAGTTAACAAAAAAGTGAGTGGTCTATACCACAGAAAAAATAATTTTTTGACGCCTCACAGCTCATTATCTGATTTCTTGTTTGCGTGTAACTTTTAAAATCAAGTTAAGTTTAGAATAGAGGCCATAACTACCATTAAAAAATTTAAATTTTGCGCTTGCATGTGTAAAATGTATACATTTTTTACTTCTACTAAATTGTATACAAAATACTAAAAAAAAGAATAAGGAGAAAATATGTGGCACTTACACTTCATCCTGATAGCTCTCCACAAATGAAAGAATCCCTTCAACTTCATTAGCCTCCAGGGACTTTTGCAGGATACCCTTCATGAAACAGTAGGAAAATAGGATTTATTTGCATCTTTAATTTTTGGCTCGACTTACAAGATAAAAAGGCAAATGCAAATGGTTTTTCCTATGAACAAAATCAAGGTTACACCTTAGACTGATTAAAATGAGTTTACATATATATATATTGCAAGAAAACTTTTTCTTTTTAATTTGGCTACACAATTCTGATTGTATCAAATGCTTAATAGGTAAGTAACATTTCACTCCCTCTGTGTTGTTTAAGATGAATTTTCTGACAAACATTTCAAGGGTAGGAACTACAGTGCAGTTGATTTAATTACCCCAATTCATCAATAATTCAATTTATCACAACACACTACAATGAATAGTCAACTTTATAAAAAATTAAAAGAACATAGTTTTTATAACAGTAAAAAAGGTGCAGATTAGTATTTGTGCTGGTACATAGGTCTAAAAATAAAATGCATTTTTGACCTAAACTGATCTAAAATTGTAATCTAAAACAAAACTGCCAAAGTTCTGGATATGTGTAGACTTATTACTACACTTCATCAAACCACAATGTAACAAAACTAGACTTAGGGCTTGCTATTGAATGCATGTCAACTCGAGAATTCTAGAATGACCCAGTTAAGGGAAGTTTATTTATTGCAACGCGAACAAGAATTCATTACCTAAAAGAACGTGACTCATGTTCTATTTTTAGCCCAAGGATTTCCCTTATGTCTCCTCGAAGAATGCTTTGTTTTTATTTTAGGATTATGTTGTACGTTCTAGATCTATATTTTCAAATATTCTACGCTTGCATTATGGGATAGATTTCCAGAAATTTTTAGAGTTTTCTTTTGAAAAAAAGTATAAATAGCGGGAGAAGATTGGTGAAAGTATCACACAGAGTACGCAGAGAGTTCATAGAGATCACACAGAGTACGCAGAGAGTTCACAGAGATCGCAGAGATTGCAGTAAGATCATTGTATAACCATTACGCAGATTCATAGAGCTAGATCTAGTTTTCTTACCGACGGCCTATGTGAATATTGTTTAATTTGGTTTCCTGCTGTTGAGTTAAATAAACTCATTTTTTTACGATTTTTCACACAATCTCCAGCATTCCATTATTTTCAGCTAGATCTATATTGATCTACAGAACTCAACGTCTCGCATCAGAGGTATTATCTACCTTTTATTTCTGGTGTTTGTGACACACAACCTATCCTTTTAATCCCAAATCTAGCCTCAAGTTGCCATCATCACATTATGGGTACCTATTGGTTCTTCAGTCAGCTGGCAATAGGCTATTGCGTGCTCACAGTAAGTGAGCTCTGTATAAACCACTTGAGTGCAATAATCAAATTCGTCTCCAAATTTTGCCCAAACATTTGTTTCTAACAATGCAAATATATACTTTTACATGGCTCTGCTGGTTACTTTAGTTTTTCTTCTGCATGAATAGACTATTATTTATGGATTCAAACGAGGCATCAACAACTTAAAAGGAAATTTTGCCTCCTGATGAAGAATACAGGTTTTACTTTTAGCTTTTTATACACTGAATTTAGATCTAGTAATTGTGAGTCAACAAAGCAAATGTCACTCTCATTGGTCCAGTTGGCTTTTGTTTAAATTTTATTGGAGAAAAAGTGATCCAGTAAAATAGGTGCATCTATAGTGTTTGTCATGCAGAATCACTCTATGCCCAAACCTTGTGACCATCATTATCTCTTGCGGTCACAAAAAAAATGCAAGCAAGAGCCAGCAATAATAGACTAACAAGGAAAGGATTAGCGCAGGAGCCTGTAAAGGTTAAGTGAAGGGGCATAGTGTATAATGGGGATTGTGGCAAATGACTAGAGCTGTCTAGACATCATAAAAAAATTGTTGAGTGATGGATCTAATTTGCATTAACTCTGATCTCTAGGATTGATGAGTATTGCTCAAGCTTGTTTCATGGCTTTTAAGTCTCTCACAGCCATTCTAAAGTAGATCCATCAATATATATACGTATTTTTAAAAAATCCTTAAATTACCCTTAAACTGACATGTCCACACTACAAAGAGACCAACTCATACTGCAGCCTCTTTTTCCTGTGCATGTACCACCTTTACAATTCTTTTAATATTTTCATAAGTGTTAATCTTTCTTTAGTCATTAACTTAGATTTATACCCTTGGTCAGTCTAGAGTTTATTTTTCTCTAATATTATTAGAGTACTGTATTACCTGTCTCCTATTACTACTACTGCTGCTGTTGCTGTACTACTTCTACAATTAATTCCGCCACCAGCACCACTACCAACTATTGCTACAACTAGTTTTACTCCACCAACTCTTTTCTGTCTCATCTTGTAAAACACTACAGGCATAAATAAAATCAGATTTTTCTTCAACTCTCCTTTTTTTTCCTCCCATAGATTCTTTTTATAATTTGTTTAAAACACCTCTATTCTTTTGACATCTCATACCGCTTATAAATGCTCTATATCCCATGTTATTATGTCAGAATATTAGAAAATTAGATGCTTCTTGCTATGATGTTTTGAGAAATTGAAAATTTCCCCAGTCATAGAATGATATTCAAACACTTGAGCTAGAAAAGCTTTCCAGTTCCACCACTCATCCACATATTCTGATACATAATCAACATGCCAGTCATCAGTTTTGTTGCCGCCCTTGTTTCTCTCAACTCTGCTACTTGTTGAGAGACGGGACTATGATACAAGGCACTGACTACCAATATAACATTGGGTTTCCCAGATTATTGTGGGTTGCACACATACTCCTTAAGATTTTTGCAAGGATACAAATGAGCCCCAGCCATAGCCTCTTTGGAATACATCGAAGGATATCTTTCACACTTTGTCAGGCTCAACACAATTTATGATTTTCTGAGAGAGGGGTGATGGAGCAATTTACCCTTTTTCAGTTTTCCAAGATTGCAATTCAGTTATAGATCTTCCACTCCATTTCTGGATAAAAGGCTGGCAAGACTTCAGGATAAGCATACAATAAAAAAAATTCTAAGGGTCCTAGACAGCTTTTCAATTTATCAGAGTATAATTATAAAATTATGTGAAAAGATACACTTGGTTTCCATTTTGTTTTTGTAGCTGATCAACATGAACTCAGCCATCATCATAATCCAAATCCAATAGAATTACTGTTCATCATTTTTTTCAAGTTTTAAAATTAAAGATTTTTTTTCTTTTTTGAAAAAAAATGATTTTTCTTATAACAGTCATTTTGATAAACTTTAAAAAATTGTTCAGTTGACAAAAATTGCCTTCATTTCTTTTTAATTTTCTAAAATTGTGATGCCCTTGCATTCGTGTTCAGAAATCTCCCTAAAATGATCTCTAAAATTTCTCTTGACTTAGGCACATTATTGTATATCCAAGATCTTAAGTAAATTCTAGATGGTTGTTATAGAATCTAAATCAAAAACCTGGACTGTCATCTAAACCTAAACTCTTTTTATCCAACCCCAGGCTGGTCACAATCTTTCACTTAGATCTTGACCATAACTTAGAATGGAAATTATTGCACCATCACACACCCATTTTCTCCAGGAAATACTTCGAAAAAAAAGGGTACCCATAAATATATTCAACATTATTCATTTGTGGCAATTAAAAATTTTGGCATTGGATTCAGCATGAAAAAAAAAATATCAGAAAAATTGTCTCTTTATTTGAAGCGCTCTAGATCTAGATCTTGTAATATTCTGCAATCATCCGATCTGGATTTTAGAGATCTGTGCTAGATAATTTGGCATAGAGAGCTAGAACTGGAATGGAAATCTAGATTTTCAAGAACTCAATTAAATGTGGACTATTAGGCACTTTTTCATTTGTTCCCACCCCCATTTTTTATACATAGCTATGTTATTCCATAGGAACAAAGGAAAAAGCGTCACATTGTATAGATTTTGTGTGAAAATAGTATTTTTTCCATTTCAACTTGGCATACGACCTCTTCATTTCGTCAATAGCTTATAGGGCTAGATTGGATAATATAGTGATATAAAAAGTAGGGGTGGAACAAATGAAAAAGCGCTGACTATTTTCCTTCCCTCTGGATTTAAAGGGATAGTTCGGGAACAGACCCCAACATTTAGATCTGGACCAACCTTCATCTGCTACTGACAAAATGACGTGATCGTGAACCAGTTGCAAAGGAATTTTATAGGCCTATAGATCTAAGTCTATTCTACTGCTTCTTTCAGTATACAAGGACCTAGAATCTAGATATAGATATAGATCTAATCTCCACAATTTTTTAAACTACAAAAGATCTTTTCATTGCGTGAGCAGCTGAAGGTGGATTTATAAGTCATGGGGCCTTCTCTGAATTATCCTTTTATCCTCATTTGCCTTGAACTCCCAATGATCAGCTGAATCTAATCTAAATCTCTTAGGTTGAGAAGATCGGCCTAGGAATCCCTTCGTAGAATTTGCTTATTTGAGAATTTTTCTTTCAAAAATTTATCCTAGATCTAACTGTACCTTGAATTGTTTACGGGCCTTGTCAAATTCGAGAGGATAACTTGTGGGTGCCGCCATCTTGATTTACAAGCCGGCGCCCGGCAGTGGGCAAGATTTGGCAGGGTCGAAGACTGAGCTACTCCTCTTTGGGCAGGGTTTACTTCAAGGAAGTGTGTTCGTCCTTAACGTGCCGAAGCTGTATAGCAGTCTAGAGCTTAATGTACGTATACGGGCATAAAAATTTTCGAACTCTTTATGAGATAATGCTAGCTTCAGGAAAAGTTTTGTGCAAGAGCCATGTAACTGAAGAAAATCTAGATACAAAAGTTTTGACTGAGCCGCGAGACTAGAGGTTGTATCCCTCTGAATATGTGTGTGTATCTCTCTCTCACTCTCTCTCTCTCTCTCTCTCTCTCTCTTTTTCTCTTTTCTCCCTCTCTCCCCTTACTCGGCCTTCTTTCATCCTCCCCCTGAATCTGTTTCTCTGGCGCCATGTCCCTTCTCTCCCTGTCCTAATTTTATTGATGAAATTTAAAAGCTGGTTAATCTTTCCGTTTTAACTTATCCCTTTCTGCTCACTAAACAAATTCAAATCTCTCTCTCTCTCTCTCTTTCTCTCTCCATCTATCTATCTATCTCTCTTTCTTTCTCTCTTTTTATCTCTCTCTCTCTCTCTGCCTCCCTCTCTCCCTTTCTCTCTCGCTCCTCTTTCCCATAAAAAATCTCGCAAATTGTTTTTGTTTTTGGTTGTTTTTTTTACGCACCCGTTAAGGAAAAGCAAATTATTTCATCGATGATCGTTCTCCAGATTTAGGAATACGTCAGTTGCAACACTGAAGATTTACCTCACGATGGCGATGGTGGTGGTAGTGGTGATGATGACGATAATGATGATGATAAGGCACTCTTCATCACCATGAACCTCTCCTTTTTATATTGTCAAGAAAGTTAACGGAGATTACAGGCGATTAAATCAAACCTGGGAGAATGAACGTTACGCCCTGCCTCATATCCAAGATCTGAGTGCTTACCTCCTGAGAAAAACAATACCTTGAGTTATTGACCTCGTCCGTGGCTACAATAAATTAATTGGCTATATGAATTTTTGAAAGTGCCATTTGCACTGAAGAACGCAGTTCAAGCTTTCCACTGACAGTAATATTCAGAATTTTGGCTGTTTTTTTTTGTCTATTTAGACGATATCCTTGTGGCAAGCTTCTTCTGATAATCATGAGGCAGATCTTCAGTATTCTGTCTACTCGCTTTGAACGGTGCATTTTCAGCGAGCCACTAAGGACATTTATTTCATCAGCTGGAATGAAATCCCTACCCATTACCTGAAAAAGTTGACGCTACAACAGATTTACAGGCTTCACCAGATATCTTTGCAACGCTTTCTCGGGATGACGTATTTCTATTATAGATTGGAGGCTACAAAAACAAAATCACGAGAGCTAGCCTGGATACTTTAAATTGCACGATTTAGTGTTCCAGGCACAAGTCCCCGCTGATCAAGGTCGACAGTTCAACGGCGGACTGCGGAGTAAATTTTGCAATGTTCTGGGTGTCAGGCACACAATTAATACGGCTTGCCATCCCTAGAATCTAGGTCACTGGATCGGTGGAGAGGTTTCATCGCACGCTGAAGGCTGAAGGCAGTCCTCAGGGTCCACCTGAGTGGATCTCTTTGGATGGATGAATTGCTCATCGGTCCAAGAGCTATTAGATCTACCTGCAGAGAGGATTTGAATGCATCTCCAGCTTTCCTCACTTACGGCACCAACATCGGACTGCCAGGTGACTTTCTGCTATCCTACACGGACAGATAATTATCCAACAACAGGGAGGAAATGAACGAAATTCAACAATTAACTAGGGAACAACAAGCTTGAATTTAAAAGATCACCAAGGCCTACAAATTTATTCTAAACACTTTAGATACTTATATTATAACAGGAAGAATATTATGAGGAAAACGAATAAGGAATACTAATTGTTATTTAAAACGGTTATACAATTTACTCTAAAGAGATTACATTTACTTAATGTATATATAGTTCAATTTTAAGAATGGAAAGAGTAAGTATAAAGCCACTGAATAAAAATTCAAGTCCCCAGATTTCAGGAATAACACAATAGGACATTATAAATTCAAGTCCACAGATTCAAGGAATAAAACAATAGAATATACATGTACGGTTTAATGTCCCTACAAAATCTGGAAACTAGAAGAAAATTAAAGAAAGTAAAATATTAAATCTACAATTTGATACACACACTATGTTAAATATAATATTCATACAAAATTACACGATCTATAGACCTATACCAGCTTCTGTTAATCGAGGAAACTAATGACTCTCTGTGTCTCTCCAACCTAATCTATATATCTAAATAGGCCATTACCATCTATCAATTTCAAGGCCACACAGCTGTGTTGCATTTGGCAAAATAGTGTCGGTCGTAACCAGTAGGCCTATGGGAACTGCAGTTTTTCGTGTGAAAACAATTAGTTTGAACTTTATTTGGTCAAAAATATCACAAACCATCATGAAATAATTACTACATAGTTTGTTTATTCAGTAATACCGCAATTTCCAGGGTATACATACACATGAGAGAGGCGTTGGTATCTTATTCGATGTAACAACGACAAAATGTCTGGGGAGTTGGTGTCCAATTTCAGATAGAGTAGTTGTAGCTAAATTGGTAGCCAAACCATTACATCCATGAGTTATTCAAATGTACGCACCAACATCTGACAGTTAAGATGTAGAAGTAGAAAAGTTTTCTGAAGAAACAGAAAAAGCAAAAGCTATCTAAAATCCAGGGACATCATAATAAAAAGGAAGATTTCAATGCAAAAGTTGGGGATGAAAGAGTTGAAGATGTTGGGCCCAGTGGCATAGGTACTGTAAATGAGCGTGGAAGTAGGCTAATTGAATGGTCCAAATCAACAATTTTACCATCACAAATACTTGGTATCAAAACCACCCTAGGCGACAGTGGACTTAAAAGAGCCCTGGAGATAGAAATAGAAACAAAATAGATTAAGCTTATATCCTCATTCAGAAACGATCCCGAAACGCCGTCAAAACATCGAAATCATTTCCGGAAGCTAACTGTGATTCAGATCATATCCCAGTAATGTGTAAATTTCAGATAAAACTTAAGAAATTAAGAAAAGCAAAGGCTAATCCTAAATTCCAAATGGACTTAATAAAATCTGATGAAAAACTAAGAGACAAACTTGCTATAGCATAACAGATATGAGACTAAATAAGATCTCAGAAGTAGAAAAATTATGGTCAGAAATGAATAATTCACTTAATGAAGGCGTAGAGGAAAAAACATTCCCAAAAAAGATAAAAAAAGAAATGGATAAACAAAGAATACTCGATATAATGGAAAAAAGGCGCAAATAAAAAAAAATTTAGAAGCCAAATACAAAGACCTGAACAGAAACATCAAAATAAAATGCAACGCGGCGAAAGAAGAATGGATTAATCAACAAAGTGAGGAAATAGAGCAAAAGCTAAAAATAGACAGCAAATTCATGCATGCTAAAATTAAGGACGTCAGTGGTTAGAAAATCAAATGCAGTAGCCCTGGCTGCATCAAATAAAAGATGGAACAATCTTAATGGAACAGATGGAAATACTAAACAGATGGTCAGAATATGTTGAAGATCTTTTTAAAGATGATAGATGCAAAAAACCCAAAATAGAGAAAAACATAGAAGGCCCAACTATCCTCAAAGAAGAGACAGAAGCAGCAATAAAGAAAATGAAAAAATGGAAAAGCCATGGGACCAGATAATATACCAATAGAAATAATTAAAGCATTAGATGATTTAGGAATAGATCTGACAACAAAACTTCTTAATGCAATATATGATAGTGGTACAATTCCAGAGTTCTTTGTAAATCTGTTTTTATAGTACTGCCTAAAACACCAGGAGCAACAGAATGTGAACTTCATAGAACAATCAGTTAAATGAGCCATTTTACAAAAATCCTGTCACGCGTTTTGATACATAGAATGCGCAAGAGTCTAAGACCAGAAATATCTCCAAATCAGTTTGGCTTTATACCTGATAAAGGGACTGGAAATGCAATATTCACTTTGTCAATGCTTATGGAAAGGTGTATAGAAATGCAAAAAGATATCCATCTCTGTTTCATTGATTATTCTAATGTCTTTGACAAAGTAAGAAGACACGTAGAGCTGTTTCGTATGCTAAAAAAAATTAGACATCGATGGGAAAGATCTGAGAGTAATTAGAAATTTATACTGGCATCAGACTGCATCTGTAAGAATTGAAGGAGAACATAGTGATTTCAAACCCATCAAAAGAGGTGTGAGGCAAAGATGTGTAATGTCTCCTGATTTTTTAAACTAATATAGTGAAATGATCTTAAGGAATCTTGATGCTATTTCAGGTTAAAAATAAATGGGGAGAATCTTAATAATCTCAGGTATGCAAATGATACAGTTTTAATCCGAGAATCTGGCAAACAACTCCAAAAACTTCTAGATACTTGATTTTTAAAGAGCGAAAGAATGGGCCTGTCTTTGAATGTAAAGAAAACGGAATGTATGGTCATCTCAATGAACTCCTCTAACCCCAAGTGTAATCTCGTTAACAAAGGTGAACAAATCAAACAAGTTACAAAATTCAAATATCTCGGTTACCTGATAACATCAGATGGCAGATGCACAAGTGAAATAAATAAAAGAATAGCCATGGCCAAAAAATGAAACTGATACTGGCAAATAGAAACAAAAGTATGAAAACCAAAATAAGGGTAATTTAAACATTTGTATGGTCAGTACGTTTGTGTGGTAGTGAGTGTTGGACAATAAACAAAGAAATAGAGAAAAACTAGAAGCAGTAGAGATGTGGTTAATCAGAAGAATGATGAGGATATCATGGACAGAAAAAAATCATATGAATTGGTACTGAAAGAGTCTCATCTCGAGCGAAAACTAATTAAGACCATAAGACAAAGGCAACTACAGTTTATAGGCCATATTTGCCGACACAAGGGTTTAAAACACTTAGCAATCACTGGAAAGATTGAAAACAAACGCAGTAGAGGTTGACAAAGAATAACTTTTATTGGAAATCTTAAATCATGGGCAATAGGCAAAGGTAGGAATAAAAACTTTATAAGGTTAACTGAGGACAGGTTTGAGTGGAGGAACATGATTGCCAATGTCTGTTCCAGACAAGGTACCTGATGATGATGATGATGATGATTCAATTCGAACGTAATGACGATGGATTCCAAGGGTTTGCTATCACGATCCTCAGGCTATTTTCCCTTCAAAACTATTGATTGCTTCCATTTCCCAATTTTTATCTGATTCAAAGGAAAGAAATCTTGCATGGGTACTGTTGTCAATGCATTTTCATAAAAACCAAAATACGCATTAACGTAGTTGCACGGTAGTTTTTACTCAGTCTGTTAACAAGAAATAAAAGGGAAAATAAACAAAAAAAAAGAAAAAAAAAGTCCCTCTGCGGTATAGCTAAGCCTTTCCCAAACTAAATTTATTACATCTGTTACATCTCTCTTTCATTCTTCTTGTTGGAGCAATACATTGGTTGTAAACCTCATTTCCAACCTCTTATATTGTCCTCCGACGTGCTCAATGCGTATCGAATTCGAAAAGAAAAAGAAAATGTGCGTTATGTTAGCTAAAAAAACGGCTTTGTTATTATCAAATCCAATTGCGGGTTTAAGCTGTGACTTTTCATTTGCCTTATTTAACAGTGTCTTTTAGACTTACCATTTTGGATATTTAAAAGACAAATTTAACAATTTTACGTTTGTTTTTGAGCTTAAGGTAATACAAGTTAAGGCTTGCTACCAGTTTTTAGATTAGGTTTCAGCCCAAAATTGTCCACTTCACCCGTGTAAATGGCCTCCTACTTATATAAAAACACTTAAATATATGCAGATAAACGATTGGATGCGCTGTTTATGAAACCCAGCAAAAGAAAAAGATAATTGATTGGTAGTTTAGGCAACAACTTGACATATCGACAAATCTTGGGCAGTGTAAAAAAAAAAAAAGAAAATTATCCTGCTAGGACATGACTATAGAAGCAAATGCTCATTTACGAAAGATGTTACACTGGCACGGCTAGGCAAAAGAGGCAGAGGAAGACCAAAACAAGCTATTTTGATAATATCAAGGATTTGACTGGGAAAAATAGTACAGAAATCTTCACCACCATAGATAGGAGAGGGGGTTAGAGAGAGATGACCAAAGGGGTAGAGCGGGCAACAAACGTTTTTTAAAAGGACGTTGTACAAAAAAAAAAGAAAAAAAAAGAGAAAGAAGATTTAAGTCAAGTTTACTTAGAATGTCTGTCTGTAAAACAGAGGAAATCGTTTTTAAAAAGCCCCTAAGGTCATCAAGGGACGTTTTAAGTACGTATATCTAGCTCTTATTGCATCTTCCCAATTTGATGTTGTCCAAAAAAAAATATTTTTTTTCATAATTCTATAAAAAGCATATTTTTAATGTTCTATATCATCTTCCTACGTGTCTAAGGCATATTGTTTTGGAAAAAGTAGGAAAATGATGAGTCATTACTTTAAAAACGGGCTTTCTTATGATAAAATTACCTTGCAGTTTTAAGCTGTGGTGTCCATTTCAATAATTTAAAAGTGTCTGGCAATTTCATTCAATGGATATGTAAATGAAAATTTTGCCTTCATTTGTTTGTTTGTATAGCTGCTGTATACTACTTTATAGCCAAAATTGCCTTAGAAACGACTTTCAAATTTGGGCAACACTTAAACATATGACGACAAAAGCCTTGATGTGTTGTTCATTAAAAAATATCATTATTTCATCATATCTAAGGCAAGTTTTTTCTTTAGATCTTTACGGAGGCACATCAGGAAAACAGAAAAGTGATAAAAACTCGCGCATGATGATGAAGCGACAGGGAATCCACTACATATTTCTTACACGTATCGCTTCCTCCTTATTAAATATTGTCAAAAAAAGCGTCGCATTCGATAAATAGCTCATTGTCAATGTATTATGTTGTCTTCCGACATGTCCCATAGCTCTCAATATAGAGAAAGGGTAGGGAAATGTGCGGAATATTACTTTAAAAAAAAAACAACCAAAACAAAAAAGCAGGCTGTTTACGATCAAACTGAACTAGCGGGTTGTGGCTGTCTGTTTGAGTTATTTGATAGCGTCTCTTATTCTTTTTCTACGGATATTTAAAAGAATTTTTTTAATGGCAGGTAGTAGACTCGAAATTGAAGGCGATGAAATCCAAGGTTTGCAATCACGGTTCTCAGGCTATTTTTCCTTTCAAATGTTTTTTTACCCTTTCCTTAGCTTAATCTAATTTAAAAAAAGAAAATTATGCGTGGTTACTTGTGTCATTGCATTTCATATGAAAAACACAACACTAATTAACGCATTTGCTCGGTAGTTTATCTGTAGTCTGTTAAAAAGTAATAAAAAGGGACCTTTAAAAAAAGTCCCTGCTGCAGTATGGCTAAGTTTTTTCCACACAAAATGCATTACATCTATTACATCTCTCTCTCACTTTCTTTACTGGCACACGCATTATATTCGTTGTAAACCACATTTCCAATCTTTTGTATTGTTTTCTGACGTGTATAATGCGGATCGATTCCGAATAGGGTAAGAAAATGTGCGTTACATTATTTAAAAAAAAAAAA
>BLXT01002328.1:889836-900653 GCA_019648995.1 Plakobranchus ocellatus | reverse complement strand
GCATATCTCAGATTATTGATGTTGCTCCCTCCTATTTTAATTCCAGGGTGTCCCTCAAGATTGCGCATGATTATTTCACTATTGGAGTATAAACAACTGGTAATCGGGGAACAATTAGGAAGTGGACAGAGCAGACTGGGAGTAGACTGAAAGCAGTAGACTGAAAGCAGAACCAGATTAAGAATAGTCTAATCGTGGACTAAAGAAATTTTAATTACTTGCAAGAAATTTGTCCTTGAGCTATGTTATATTAAGTCCGAAATGGACTCAAACAAGAAATGTGGAAATAAATGTTAATCATTATAATATGTGTAAAATAAAATAAAGTTTGGCCCAAAAGATTACAAAAGATTGCCTCTACTGAGCAGGTTGCTCCCATAAATTTGACCTATGGTGTAATTACGTCTTAATCATGTCGTCTACTCCCTTACAGTGAATACAACAACAACAATAACAACAACAACAACAACAACAACAACAACANNNTAATAATAATAATAATAATAATAATAATAATAATAATAATAATAATAATAATAATAATCGCACTACTACTACTACTACTACTACTACTACTACTACTACTACTACTACTACTACTACTACTACTACTACTACTACGGCTGCTGCTGCTGCTGCTACTACTACTACTACTACTACTACTACTACTACTACTACTACTACTACTACTACCACTATCGGTACTACTAATAATGTTTTTCAATATTTTGCCTGTTAGTATCACTTGTAGTATTCCTTTTACTTTCATAGATGTAGATCAATCTGACAAACCAAAAATCGTGATTCGCAATGAAACCAAAGGTAATAAAGAGACTTTATGCTCTAGTTTATACGGGTACCCCTTCACTGCTAGAAATAGAGTGAAAGAGGCTGTGGGCAGGTCTACTCTATGCGCATAGGTCTTGGAAATCGATGAGGGGAAGTTACTCACTTTTTCTGGAAATAATACGACGACACAATCTG
The DNA here is from genome assembly GCA_019648995.1 of Plakobranchus ocellatus. Taxonomy (NCBI): domain Eukaryota; kingdom Metazoa; phylum Mollusca; class Gastropoda; family Plakobranchidae; genus Plakobranchus; species Plakobranchus ocellatus. The sequence goes on along the minus strand of BLXT01002328.1, from coordinate 899,669 downwards.
TTACTTCGATTCCTAACATAACAACACAAAAGAGTGATTTTATGCTTTAACGTTTCGGCTAGATCTAGATCTATATGTTGCTAAAATTTCTCATCAGTAGATCTAGAGTCTAGATTAGACATGATAGATTCTAGATTAGATTGGATCTAGACCTACATGCAGGTAATCTATGAGATCTAAAAATCTAATGTCTCATCTTAATCTCTGTATGTTTGTAGGTTCTACTTCTAGTTCTAGTCACATTTTGGACTGAACACTACATTACAGGCAGAGTAGGAGTAGGCACTCCATGTATTGTGCGGTCCCACACAATTTATTGGTAACGAGTGGTAGGGTCAGTCTCCATAGAAATAAGTTAGGCCCCGCTAATCTTACTTTAACAAATAATCTGTGTGTATTCCACGCCTGGTATTGATTTCTAAAGTAGGCCTAACCTAATAGTACCGTTTAGACTAATATTGCATAGATTCTAGATGCTAGATCTAGTCTCTAGACCTAGATCTAGGCTACTGTGGCAGTATTGCCAACAAATTTAAAACTTATTTCAAAGAGAGTTTATTAACCTCACTTATGGGCAGGTGGTTACAATACAACCGCGTGTGTTGGTATTTCACACCCTGCAATCGTTTTTAGAATATAATTCACATGCCAATATTACAGGCTGACCAATGGTTGTTTTACACAGGCTATCGTTCTATTCCGTGGAAGATTTTTCAACTCTAGCATATCTAATAGTTTAAATACTCATGCTATCTCATTCATTGGTTAGAACCAGTAATAACTACCAATCAATTTACAGTTTATTTGAAGCACATAGGCCCACACGAAACCAAGTTACAAAGCAAGTTTACAAGTTAAGTGAGAGAGGTACCTTGTGTGATTGGGATGCTAACTTGTTTGTGTCTGGACCTGTGGATTAGGCATGTTTTTATGGCTTGCTTGGCAGGGGAGGGAAGGGATGAGAGGGGCTGAATGAATGATACCTATTTCAATGATGAAATTTTTTGTGCTGTAATGACTTAACTCAAAAAGTTCGCACCAATGGAGCCTCCGTTGATAAGGTGGGTCAAATCTGGTCGCAACGACGGAGCGTCCGTTGCTTCTGGTTCATCAACCGGTCGCAGCAACGGACGCTTCGTTGCTCCGCTATTCTTGATTTTAAGCGACATATATGTATACAAATCCAATCCATCATTTGTCGACCTGAACCAAGTTTTACTGCAATGTTTATCATTTTCACGTCCGTTTTTGTAGTTTTCTTCCTTACTTTGTATCGAAATTCTACGCAAAACGCGCATTGTTTGTTCTTGTAGATCTAGATCTAGAGATTGAGGTTCGTTCTTTCTTTCATTTCACTAACTTTGAATTAGGCCTATTTAAAAAAATTGTAAATCTTGTTCGAATATTTGAAAAAACTCCAAATTATAATCGTTGTAAAACTCGCTATGCTAATTTTTCAAGAGATAAGTGTACTATTGGGCTACCTAAATGGTTCCGAACCGACAAAGTGATCGTTCAGTTAGCCGAAAGTGACAACGATGCTATTGATGAAGTTGAGGCTTTCTTATTATAGCTTCAATGAATCAGATAGATCAAGTAATTCAGAATCAGATCAGGTATTAGTTCTGCTCTGATAAATATCAATTATCCACAAACTGTAAACAGTTGTAAATAGTAGGCCTACATTTTTTTCATTCCCTTTTTCATATAAATATTGTGTATTTTTTAGCTTTATATAGTGTAATCTTTGAAAAATCATAAAAAATACAATTTTGAATATAGAGACAAGAAAAAGGTGGTGATTTATTCAAAATTGGATAAATTTTTACTTGATGACCATTCTGACTCAGCTGAGGCCTTTCTTGTTTATGTTTTGATCACGTTAAGAGTAAAATTTCACCAATTAAAAAAAAAAATTTTTTTACCATGTAATTTCAGTGGATGAGATTACAAAAGAAACAACACAACTGCTATCAAATGGTACCTGTCCCAACTCTATGTTTGCAATACAGCCAAAGTTAGAACATTTTTAGTGACCCCCACCCGCAACTTTCAGGCAACCTATTTTTTCAGTGCGTCCAAAAGTGGAAACTCGTTACGTCTGGAGGTGGAATTAGCCCACGTCCTGAATGAGTTAAGAAGTTAGGCAAACCAAAAACTTATATCCCTCAATAGACTGACCACTGTTCTTTTTGTCCCTGCAATCAAAACGCCCTGACCTAGAATCAGTGGCCCCTATTGTATTGAGTGGACTGAGAAGATGCCAACTGACTGGGCCAGTTGCGCACCTACTGACAAGCAAGTAGGGAGAGTGAGGAAGAAGTGAGAAAGGACGAGAAATAGATATATGTGAAAATCTAGTATGAAAATGAAAAATAAAAATACAGGCTGAACATGCTCATCAAACACTTAATTTGTAAACAATTTCACTATTGATTAAATGATCATCCTTAAATAATGTTACAGGCTTTTTTAATAATAAACCTATGCTTTATATATTGAAAGTTTCAAATCATGGGCAATAGCCAAGGATAGCAATAACAGCTTTTTAAGGTTAACTGAGAATAGGTTTGAGTGGAGGAACATAATTGCCAATGTCTGTTAGAGACAAGGTCCTGATGATGATGCTTTGATACATGGTCTAAATGCTTGTTCAAAGAATCCATAGAGACGTGTTTGTAGAGAGAAGAAGAGATTGAGGGAGAGAGAAAAGGACAGAGAGAGGAAAGAGAGAGAGAAAACATCCTCTGATTGAAGATACATAAAGAAAGGGGAAAGCCATTAATAGCAACTAATTAATTTCTCAGTGAAACAAGTTTTCAACAACAAACAGGTTTGTTTGGCATTTAAAGATTAGAATGAGAGACTTCGAATTGAAAACTCCATCTGTTTGTAAGGGAAAGAAAGTCTAAGAAAAATGGTCTGATCCTGATTTAAACTTTTCTAGTTGTCATAATAATTTCTGTACCACCCAAGCCAACAAATTGAAATGAGCATAAACTGGTTTTTTGTGAATAAGATAAATAGGAAAGCAACGTTGGTGAGAGGACAAAAATACCTTATCCTTATTGATTGTATTCTTTTTAAAAATTGCGTTAATGTATTCTGTTAAAATAAGTAGTTAATTTAGTTACTTTATTTTGCTGACTAGAGGAAAAAAAATATTTTGGCTGGTATCATGTGAAGGTAAAAGCCTTTTTTCCGTTAAGGGAAAGATTTTATGACAATGGTTCCTGATATATTAATGACAAGAATAATCGACTAAGGATATTTGTTTTCTGTTCATTACTTATCGACTTGCAACAAAATGACCTGATATTTTAAGGTCTGTGAGTTTTGCGAAGAAAAAAAAATGATAATGAAGTTCCAATCATTATCTATGTATACAATTAAATTCCTACATTCATCAATGTGAGATGACTTTCTGATATTTTTTATGGATTAAAGGGAAAAAAAATCTGTTACTGTATTTTTTACAGTTAAGCCACTGTTCTGAAGTCCTTTGCTATTAAGATTCTTATTTATTTGTAAGTGAGTCTCCTTGTATGTACAAGGCAATATAATAACTTTGAATAAATGCTTTTGATGTTCCCTTCAGAAGATGTGTAGGCCTACTGGGTATGTCTGTCTAAATAAGGAAAACATTACTAATGAGTAGAGTGCGAAGAAAACACATTTGCATGGTCTGAAAGGCTAAGTTTAAACATACTCCCAACTTACTTACTTTAAAAATCTAGCTATATTCAACAGCATCTCTGCTTCTTTCATCTTTTTTAACAAAAATCATGCAGTATGAAATGATGCTAAATCATGGCCATATACCCTAAATTAAAAGTGGATTCTTACTCTAACAGCACTTCTATTTTGCTCACTGCTAACCAAGGGTTCCAATGGGATACATTAGGCTGGATAACAGAGTATAATTGGCCTATCATAGTACTCTGTTGGCTGAACATGTCATTGTGTCAATTGGTGATTGTACTGTTTTGTGATTCCAATCGCTGTATTTCAGCCTATTTAGACAGTGCCTCCTAAGTTTGGGTGGAAGCCAGTCTTTGCAAAATTATATCTATCTGGAGACTGTCTGGGTCAATTTGAGTTTCTATTGCTGCATTTACAAATAAAATCAGTCTAAAATACTTTTCTTGTGAGTAGTTATAAAAAAATATATGAAGTGCTCCTAGAAAGACATATTATTTTACATTTTATAACAGATCTTTCATTTTTGCCTATTCACAAAAAGCACAATTTTGTTTATTTACAGGTCTGTACTTATTAAAAACTTAGAAAATGCACTTTGTTAATAAAGTTTACATGACAGTATCATGTTATTTATTGCTATTATTATAAATTAAAATTAAACTTCTGTATGTTTAAATGATTTAAATCTGAAATGGCTTGGGAAACTTGTTTTAAGTTCCAAGAAAATATATGCAGAATTTTGTAAGCTAAAGGCCAGAGGTAACTGTAACCTGAACCCAGTCTGAGGAGTGCAATCTGAAATTATCATTATCTTCGTCACCATCATTATTGTCTCCACGATCATCATCACCGTCATCTTCATCTCATCATATCTCCTTTAGATGCCTTATCTGGAACATACTCATACTTATTTTTCCCTCTCTAAAACTACAATATCTAAACGTTTTTGGAGTTGTTCACCAGATTCTGCTATTAAAATTGTATCAACTGCATACCTAAGATTATTGAGATTCTCTCCATGTATTTTTAAGCCTATTGACTACATAAATATCGATAGCACCCAGATGTTAGTGCAAGCTAATCTTAGACCTGTACTGGCTGCAGTGTCAGCAGGCAGCTGCTGCAAGCGTGTAAACTAGATTCACTCTGCTGTACATTGAGGCTATAGGAAAACTATGTGGCCCTGAGGCGGTTCTCCCTTGCTTGCTAAACATTGATGTGGAAAAAGGAAAAGTTACATAAAATAGGCTAATGCATGTGTCCTTGAAGAAATTTTGCAGCAATCAGACAAATGGATTACAAAGCCATGAAAGACCAAGTCGGTACATTGTGAGAATTGTTTTTAAGTACAACCCCGAAGACTTTGCAGCCCTGATTCAGCCAGTGCAAATAAAAAGAAAATTGATTGCAAACACTCAACTGCTGACCATTTTCCAGCAAAAAATCCTTTACAAGACCACTGTTTTCTGCCAAATTAGAATTTTCATCTAATGTTCAAAACAGGTTGCTTCACAGGCACATAGTCACAGCCTCTTGAGTCAATTCAGTTTCAATAAAACGGTTATAGAGTCTAATTTTGTGAAATGGAAATTCAGTACATTGAACGAGGCCAGTCTAAAAGGTAGTCCCTGTTGTAAGCCACATACATGTGAAAACTGTTGTCTGATAGATAATTCTTGTTTTGACAATATTTGGGCTGTTATTTATATAATTTTAAGTTAATTGTTTTTTTTTTTTTTCAAAACTTTTTCAGAGAGCAAGCTGGTCTAGAAGCTCATGTTTCTTTATATTTTTTTGGAATCATATTGAACAACCCATGCATGAATGAGTACCAATTTTATTTACTATGAATATATTCAACAGGGTGATCACCATGCAGCATTGGTTGTGTAAACCTTAGTATAAAGCTGAATTTCTTGAAGTCATTTAACAGTCAGCAGCAGCGGATACTATGACTAAATTTTTACCTGTGCAAGATGGGTTGAGACAAACTGTGTCTGCCTTTTCAATTAAAAGAACTCCTTCGAAAAGTCCAGTTATCAAGAGCACAGCCATCAAAATGCCAGGGGATCCAAGTGGCAAAGAATGTAAAGAGGCATTACATTTATGGTGTTTTGATCTCTCTTCTATCCCACGTGCATGGCAGTTCATCATCCTCACAACCTTGACTTTTGCCTTTTACCTTGTATATGGTTACATGCAGGTAATTTTGATTTTTATTGTTTGAAGCGCAAATATTAAATTATTGGATGTAACATGGTTTTCAAATAATTTTTTACTTTAAATAATTATATGAAACAACAGAAAAAAAAAAGATTATATATAGTGGCTTTGATTTTATTCCACCCAAAAATTTAAGGAATCTTTTTTACAGATCCATTTATATATATTTTTAAAATGGTGTAAATTTTACATTGATTTGATGATATCCACCAGTATAAATTTTAAATGGAAGTACACATTGCTTGGCCACCGTAGATTTAGAAAAAATTCTACTGTAAGCAAGTCCAGCTGTGGGAATAAAATGTCTGCTGGGCTTCTTTAGATCTAAATCTAACAGAAGTGAAGGTTGAGTTCTGTAGCCACAGGAGGAGTAATTGTTTTGTGAAAAAAAATCTACTGTCAGCAGATCCAGCTGTGAGAATGCAAGGTCTCAAATTATTTTCAATGATTGTTGCTACCAAAATGGGCAGCTAAGCCTCTTTATATCAAACTGGGGTGGCAATTGAGTTCATTAAAATAATGAGAACTAACTCCAGGTCTTTCAGAAAGTGAAATATATTTTGTCCTTGAAGAAGCAGCAAGTTAATAATGATAGTAAATTAATGATCAATCTAGAAAGACAGAAATCACAGTGCAAAGATTAAGATGAATAAACAATATTTTACTACTGCCCTCACAAACTCAGAGTTTGGTCTTCAATGATATGTTATTATATATCTTCTCTGTACTGACTGTAATTAGTTACAGATCTGTCCCTTTAACACAGGCAATTCAGTTCCTTTTAAAATAACACTAAGATCATCTATATTGCAAATAGTTTAGACATAGACACACACTCTATGTACCCTGTTCAATCTAGTATAAGGTCAAATATTCTGGAAATTCTAGACAGATATTCTATCACTCGCAAAAAAAAAAAAAAAAGAAAGAAAAAAGTTGCAATGTAGACCTATCTGAAATATTTGATGTAATTCAATAGATGAATAACAGAATCAAAAATGTGTCACAGACACTGTCTCTCAATTATTTTATGCAAGTCAAAATTCACAAATGTGACTTATTGGTCTACAAATGCACACTTGCCGCATCATAAATATTAGTAAAATTCTCATGAAAGGTATCATAATTCTTAAAATTGGCAAACTGATAATGTTAATTCAGTCATTAAAAATTTTTATTTCCTGGCATCGTTTGTCATGTAATTGAAGTATCAAGTGAATAATCTTGGTCATTGCAAAAATCAACTTAGCCATTGGCAAATAATAATGATCATCATTCATCAGCAATTTACCACTATCCACTTCAATAATAGCTTTCAACTTTTTCATCCAAATGCAAGGTAAATATACAAAAACGTAGCTCAATGCCTCTGTTAATTTTGTACATGTTTTGCTAGGATTATTTTTTGGCATGAAACCTTGTCAAACTAGCACATTTGGGCTTTTTTCAGCGCTTTACAAGCCATCTGTATTATGTTGTCAAGCTGTTCTTACAGTTTAGAACATCTTTGTAGCTGGACTTCTTCACTGGCTCCTCTATTTCATTTGTCTACAACTCTCTTAGGATATGCATAGGACCACACGCAGTCCTTCCATACAGAAACTCAAATGGGCAAAATACATCCATTCCAGCAATACCACTGCCTAGGCAGCTCACTGCAAAATGGGTAGAGATGCTTCTTGAGAATGGCATTGAATCTTTTCACCAGACCATTGCATTTTGGATAAAAGGGTGTCTTTACCTTCTGTTTGTTTCCAAGAGTGCAGCAAGCTTTCCCCTCATGCAGTGTGACATGAACTGCGTCACTTGATCACTCAGCACTTCCTCAGGAACACGTAATCAAGTGTGTAAATGTCCTTAAGCACTACAGCCTTGATGTGGATCTTTTGTAAGGCAACTGCCTTTGCATATCTGCTAGCATCTCAATGAGAGTTAGGATGAATCTATGTCCAGACTCACTGGGTGGATGGATGGGAGACTTTATCAATAGCCACATACTTGAAAGGCGTGTTAGTCAGGTATACTCTTGGCACATTATCTCTCTTTGCCATTTTCAAGACACATCATAAGGGCAGCAATACTTTGTCAAATTTGATGTCTACCCCAATTGCTCAGGAGCTTGTCTTTTGCTTGGAGTTGTCAGCTATCAACATCATGTAATCATGTAATGAATTCATCAAGACCACTTGTTTTAGTCTTGATATTTCTGCAAGGATCCTCAAAATGATGATAAACCATACCTTTAACCCTCTTGAAAGAAGCAGTCTTGTCCCTTCAAAAAAGAAAAGTCTTCTTAAAAACCACATGTTCCGGTATTGCCAGATCCTCTCGACTATGTTTGATCAATTAGTCACGATCAACTCCACTGAGCCTGTCTTGGTCAACATTTCACTCAAGACTTCAGCTCTGGACAATGCCGTACCTACCAGAACAGTCATACGGCTGTTCAAAGCTGTTTTTTTAGTTCTTTGCTTGGAATGTAACTGATATCTTTGATTTGGCTAGACTGTATGCAGTGAATCATGACCTACTGCTGTTCTGACTTGTACAGTGGTTTGGCCCTATTCATTGAAAATATCTTTGTTTTCAACGTTGATTTATTAATGTAAAAATAACACATACAAGTTAGGTATGACTGTAAAGGTCTTTAAAAAGGACTTAACAATGCATATAGTAATCTTTTATAGTGAAACATTTGGTGTAGATTGTTGAGGTGTCTCCTCCAAATATGTTAGAGGCAAACACAGCCGGTCAACAGCTACACACAATGTAAACAACAATCACTGTAAGACTTAACTACATCGACTGCATGAGAGGTTCACACAATTAAAAGGCAGAACACAGGGGATAGGCGACAGAAAGACTATATTATAATAAACGAATAAATATATAAAGAAGTAGGGAAGTTACACAAAGAAGAAGACAGATAGATACGAGGTGAGCCAAATACAAAAGTCCACGCAAGCAGGCGCGACAATACAGAGTAATCTGAATCTGCGTTACGCGATAGAGTTCTTATACAATTAAATTAGTTATTAAAGATTAATCCACTCACGAGGAAACTCTCCTCAAAACTACTTCATAGATCAATAAGCTTATAGGTACAACCAAATAGATATAACCTATAGATATAATCTTCAGATATAATTTATAGATATAATTCCCACACACACACACCAAATACCCAATTATGCTCAGCTAAAATCAAAACATAACTACACTAGTCCCAACATAGATATTATGCATAAAAGAAGTATCTGACAACAAAATCATGTATCCCTGACAAATTAAGAAGTAGATTAAGACAATTTTCCAGTTCTTTTGGTAAACCATAGAAGGGCCATCATATAGCTTTCATTTTACATTGTTGTATGGTATCAAAAGGCTTGGGTATATATGCATACCTGAACAAAACGGTTCCGCAGGTGTTAATATCAGATACATGTAGTGCTTTAAAGTAAAACACCTTTGACCTCTTGGATGAGAAAGAAAAAAAAACTTGATCCCTTTAAATTATAGGGTTGGGAAAATTATTGAGAATAGACATTCATTTGAAGGGAAACTGATCCTTCCGTGATGTCTCTGATATTCTGTGACTTTCAAGAGAACTACCACCATATGGTCTCTATAGCTTGAAGGAAGTCATTTTAGATACACACATACACACAGATAAACACACTGTCGACATCATTAAATTTTTTTTTGTGTGTGGCTGCCTGAGTAAGCAAACAGTTTGGTGCTCGAGAAACCTGGGTAACAAGGGACCATAAAACTGCTGTTCTCTAACTGGTGCCTTTTGATACGAAAAAGGCCTCTCAATATCTTTATCATCAGTGAACAAGTTCAAGTCTTATCATTCTTCCAATGGATTTTCATCAATGCAGTTTCAGAAAATTGAAAAATTATGC
>BLXT01002328.1:871717-889827 GCA_019648995.1 Plakobranchus ocellatus | reverse complement strand
CCCCCCCCCCCCCCCACACACACACACCCATGTGAAATATTTTTGCTGGTAGTCTTGCATTGCTATTTTATCTTAATTAGATTTTTTCCCTTGAAGTTTCTTAATCATTTTAAAGTTTCTAATGTACATCACAAAGTGTGTCAAGAGATGCAGGTACTCAAAATCTGTCTTAGCCATATCTTGAAATTCCAGGGAAAAAACAATAACTAAGGCCATTTTAATGACATCAAATGACAGAAAGGAAATCTCTTGTTGATTTGGGTACTTTACACAAGCTGCCACCGAAAAGTAACTGTGAGTTAGGCTATGAAGAGTTTAAGGCAGAATAGTCACTAGATGATATACTTTCTGACAACACAATTATCTAATTTGTAAAAATTGTGAAACTCTTTATTAAGATTATATTTAGAAAGGTTATTGAATACAACAGAAAATTACAAACTTCTTTTAAAATCCAAATAAAGAAATTGCCTCATCTACAGTGACACAGTTGCATTGCTTCATAGCATTAAAATTGATACGAAGTTTGTGGTATGAAACTTTTCAAGGAATAAAAATTATTTGATGTAAAAAAAGTAACAACTAACCTTGTTGAGCGAGCAAAGCAGCTAGGAGCAATTATCTTGCTTCAGGAAGCAGGAAGCCTCAGATCTAATTACACTGAGGGGCCCTCAACTAAATTGCCATTTTTTCTTCATGATAAACGGCTGATGTCATGTCAGGATTCTCAGGGCCTCGCACTCCTTCCCTGATCCTAAAAAGCCCATCAAAGATTGTCTGTAGTGATGTACAACGCCTTCAGCTATCCACACAGATAAAGCATTCTCAATTTGATAAGTGCCTCTCAGATAACAATGCTGTATTGTTAATCCTCAGCAGAAGACAACATTCATCTTGTGCAAAAGGCACAGCCATGTCTCTCATCACTTTGATGACCATTCATCTCTCCTTTCAAGAAGGCAAATTAACCCTCAACTGGCAGACTTCCCTTGATGGAACATGCCCCTTTCCCTTCAATCTGGAGATTGTTCATAACTTTCAGAGCAGAAGTGGCTGCTGAAGCTGGAAGTCACATCATGTTCACATCCAGGATGCTCAATAGCATACAAATGAGAGCAATGTAATCTTGTCTCTTGCATTTGGAACATATTTGGAACCTTGACATCTCCTGTAAGCTGACCTATGCTGAAATCGTTTTCTGGTTTGCACAGTTGCACAGAGCTAACAGGTGCAAATCTGCTTCTTTGCCAGCTTTCTTGAGGTCAGGAAGAATTTTCTTTCTGCTACATATATCAAGGTCCTCTGGGCAGGCATTTCATGAAATATTCTCAAAGAAACATGTCTCTCAGTTGTTCATAATCTGCTCTGTCTTGAAAATTTTGACCCACTGATTTAAATACATTTAGGTCATGAAGATCCCAGTTTTTTCACCCTCTTCAGGCTTACAATTTCTATATGCGGAAATTGCGTTGATATCCAACCTGTTTCAGATTGTACCTTTACATCAGTTCTTTTTTCACTTCATCATAATCCTTGAAGAGTTTGACAAAGGCATCTATTACAGTTGAGAGCTCCTACATTTGGGCCTATACTAAATGAACTTGCCCCATTTCTGTCAAGGCCACTCGCTTGATCTTTGCAAATCTTTCGAAATGTATGAGCTAGCTATACAGGCCATCCTTTCCATCAGTAGACCTTCAAATGACAACAAACAAAAGTGTGCACACACACACATTATACACACACATAAAATACCTTCTCTCTTTCTCTCTGTCTCTATCTTCCACAGATAGATAAATATCTCCCTTCTCTTCCTCATGATCTGCAAGTGGTTCTATGTGTAACTTGGGAAGTGAGAAAAAATTGATATACAATGTATGACTTGTTTTAAGACCAAGGAGACATAAATTAACTCTGAAACATGTCTAGATTTTTACAAAAGGCCCTAATATTGCCCAAATGTACCCCTGCTGCAGGCATACTAACTAGAGAATAAAGAGGGCAAAAATCAATAAGGTTCCGCTCTATGTAAGATCCCATTGCATCCAAAGCTGTTGTAAATGAGCTCTATTGCATTATTACAAACATGATGTAATCAGCTTTACAAATTTATAAAGAAAGCTGACTAAAAAACAAAATCACCTCTAGGGTCTTAGATTTCTGGCCTTTGAAAGAAATGAACACTGTTTACATTCCTTACTGAAATGTTCTAGTGTAGGCCAGCGTTGTAGATAAAATGAAATTGAAATCATGTAATATCTATGTCAACTTGATTTTTTTTCTTTTTCAGGAACTCATTTTTAGGTTGGATGGATTTAAGACATTTGGATGGTACTTAACTCTGATTCAGTTCTTTTATTATACCATTTTTGGTATAGCAGAGCTTCAATTTATGCAGGATAAACAGAGGAGGTAAAAGTTTGAGCAAATAATTGTGACAAAATTGGTTTTATGAATTGAGTCTAGATCTAGTTTCAGTATGGTTAACCCTTGGTGGATCTGGCCTTGTTAACTGGCAATATTCAGTTAAATTCTTAATTGGCCTCTGCTAGGCCTATGTTTAATAGTGCTATTATTTTATTTTGCTATCCTTACCTTTTTAGACCTAGGGATTTCTGGAAAGCTTTCAAAGGTGGGAAAACATTGCTAGATCAAAACCCTAGAGATCAGGTAAGCTTGGTGTGCTGTTAGAAACCTCCAGAGATGTTTACCTATTAAGAAGGAGGTAAACGAAAGTATTTGGTTGGAGAATATTTTTAGCTTATCTTGATTACATAAGACGATAATTTCTAGTCTTTTCTGGCATGGATTGTTTCTGTAACATTAGCCTGGATATTACATAACTAGAATTTTCTGGAAGCTGTGGGTTAAAAAAGATGGCTGAGAGATCATTTGAGATTTCTCTGAAAGATAGACCACCAGTGTTAGTCAATTTGTAGATCTATAGAATATTGAAAATTTACTTTGGTGTTTTGAAATTGTTCATTAAATTAATAAGAATTTTTTTTCAGTTTTCGCAAGACTTATATAAAGTGATTGCTGTTCTTTAGTTTGTTTGAAAGATCATGTTACAGTTAGACCTATAACTGAATAGCACAAAACCATTTGTGATGGTAATTAAGTATATTAGGTGATTTTTTGCACTCTTATTTTCATTAAATATTACTCTTAACATATTTTATAATTCTTTTCTGTAATGGTAATGAGTCTTCGTCGTGATTAAACTAACATGAAATAATGTGAAGGTATTTTGGATGTTAAATTTTGATAATGATGACAAGTGATATTACATGTGTTCTGCTGCAAACAGTTTTGTTTTGTGGTGAAAGTTTATGTGTTTGACCATCTTTTTTTTCAGGATACCACTCAAAATGTATCTTATTCTGGCTTTTCTAACGGTGGCAACAATGGGTTTATCCAACACCTCTGTTGGTTATTTGAATTATCCAACGCAGGTCATTTTTAAATGCTGCAAACTTATACCTGTGCTGGTTGGTGGTATCCTCATTCAAGGTATAGTTCATTGAGAACCTTTTTATTGGTGCTCTGGTTTTATCAGCATTTAAAAGGAATATTAAAATTTGATATTGCAGCAAATCTTATGAGGCAAAAGTATTGCAAAGCCAATCAGTTGTATTTTTAATTTTTTTATGATATTGTTGATCTTAATATAGGTAAATCGTTGAAAGGAGTTAGAAAAGAAAAGATTGTGTTTTGAGAAGACTGCTAATTTCTCGGATGTAATACAAAAACAACAGTTACTATAAAAAAAGGGTTTGACAAGAAATACATCAAAATATGGAATCACTTAATTTTGTTTTATTTAAAAATGACTTTGATACATTGTTTTTTTTTGCATTAGGAAAAACATTCAGCTTGATTGATATCTTGGCATGTGTGTGTATGAGTATTGGGCTCATCCTGTTCTCTCTTGCAGACAGTGTTGTGTCTCCAAACTTTAATCCCTATGGTAAGTTTCTAAATTTCAATGACAGTTGAGTACAAGCTCTTGAAACCAAAATTTTGGATTTTTTTAAAAATCATTTTGTTTTGGGACCTAAAAAATAATCACTAGAATCTGCATTTTTTAAGCTTTAAAATGATATCCTATGAGTTTAAATTATTTTGCTTGGATTCATCTAGGCCGGGAAGGCCTAGATGAATGTGATTTACCCCTATTTCTCAGTCAAATTAAGGCTAGGCCAAGTGTACTACTAGTGCATATGGATGAGTGAAAGATGGCTGCCAAATACTTGGATTAGACTTGCAAATTTTTTAAATTTCAAAGGGCATGAAGATTATGTACAAGCAAATTATTTTAGATCTGTTTTTTTTTTTACAAGTTGTAATGGGTTTGGTCACACTTGATAGCATAGAGACAAAGAAGGGAAGTGCACAAACAAGCTAATGCTTTGCGGTTCATTGAGTTTTCAGTTGATCAGCTTTTGGTTTAAAGAGCTTCTACTGCTCGTAAAGATAATATATGGCTGCATATATTTCATATTGTAAAAGAAACTGAGAAAGTTATCTTGACAGCTTCGGAAATTGCTATCCTCAAACTTTCAGTGCCCAAAATACAAAACAAAAACACAAGAAAGTCAATTTAATTTATTTAAAACAAAGGTAACCTTGAGAGGTTTCACCTTTAGGCTTTGTCAGATAAAAATAGTAGTGACAATTACAGCACTCATGATGCAAGTTAGATAATAATGAGTGTGAGATGATCTCTTCATGAACCAAAAAAAACATTTCAATTATATGTACATATAAATTTTTTTGCAATAGATATATTTTAAAAAAATATATATATTGCAAAAAAATTTATATGCACATACTCACAAGAAAATGCTTGAACTCAAAACACCCACATGTGCTACTCAAAATCTTATACTTCCCTACACAAATATTTTTATAGTTATTTATATGATATACATAATGTGAAACTATATAGATCTGTACTAATGTATATGTACATCTCAAAGTAAATTGTTAATTTTTGTTAATGATAGTTTAAGTATTAAATCCAAGTCACTTAAAATTGGAAACTATCCTTCATTCCTCAACTTACTCAGCACTGACCGGTATTTTTCTTTTAATCTGTGTCACTGGCCTCTTTAAGATATTTTAAAAACTAGTTTAATGAAATTTGATGTGCAGTAGACCACTCCTAAACCCAAAATGACTGAACCAAAAAAAAAAGGCTAAACCAGAAAGAAATTGAAGAGCTTCTCGATTTTCCTCACATTCTTTCTTATTAAACATGTGGTAAACCGAAAGCTTTGGCTGCCTTACTATCGCTAAAGTGAAATAAAAAGTACCTGGAAAGCCCAGTCACTGTCAGACCGACACATAAAACAATTTTTTTTTTAAGTACCTTGCCCTTCCCTTTCTTTCTCGCATTACTCCATGCAAACTCAATACCATTACCAGTACTTCACACTACAGATGGCCAGGCCCAATGTTTGGCTAGGTCTAAGTCTACTGCAAAAACTCGTCATTCCTTTCTCTTCCACTATTCAGTTACAGCAGCAGGATCGTGCCAGACACTCCCTGCATACATGTCTAGGTCCTGTCGGCGCAAAGCTAAGCAAACACTGTTGCATCACAGCTGGTAATAAAGCCATCTCTCTTGTTGAGAACTTTATTACTTGAAAACTTAGGCGATGATTAAATTGTAAAAGTAGAGGACTTGAGGACCGAAAACTGACTTAGGCGATGATGAAATTGTGAAAGCTCTATTATTCTACATTGATAACACTACAGGCGCAAGAACCTCGTAACTGAAAAAGAAAGAGAAGGAGATAGAGAGATGGATAAAAAAGAGAGAAAGATTCGTGGATAGGCGTGTTCATTCACATTATGATGTGATGATGGGTGGGATTGGTTTAACTTAATATTTCAGAACCTGGTTACTTTCCTTTATTAATTTTACTTATTTAATGCAATATGCTTAAACCAAAATAGAAATCATACTCCCTAGAATTTCGGTTTAAACGTGTTCCACTGTATTTGTAGCTTAGTTTTAGTAATGAGAATCTAAAAATTTTGATGGTACGAAAATCTTTCTGTTGTTACAATTTTTTTTCAACAACCGTTGTTCATAATCTTATGCAAACAAAACTTTTAAGATGAAGCAAAAACAAAAACAAAACAAAACAAAATATATATATAAATATATTTGTATGTATTATTAGTTCTAAGATCTAGACCAAGATATTGATTAAAATAAGATCTAGCCTATAAGATTAGAGATATTTGAATCAGTGTAGTAAAAATAGTTGTGTTATCATGCAAATGTTAAGAATAAGATCACCACTAAAGCTTTTGATCTAGTTTGTATTCCCTTTAGCTCACCAAAAATATCTGAATCGTTTCAAACAACTGTTTTTCTTGAAAAATGCAAAAGATTGGTTTTGGGTTTCAAACAATGATTTTCTTAGAAAATGCATCAGAATGTCTTCACTTTGCTTCAAAAACTATTTTGAATGCAAAAATATTGAATAAGACAGAAAGAAATGAAAAGAGAATGTGCTTATGTGGTGCTTAGACTGTATCAAATATGATAATCAAATATTGTGTAAACACAGTATCAATATCAACTCTTATCCCAACCTTATTTCTTTTTATCATACCATCTTGATTCAATCTACTCTCTCTCTCTCTCTCTCTGCCTGTCAACTTCTGCATCTTGAAAAGGAAGGTCTTAAAAGGTTGCATGATATGAGATGAGAGAAGTATTCAAAATGTATATAATGAGCAAGATCCATGCTTTATTTGTGTTTGTTGGTAATGGGTATGATTACTGCTCAGAGAGCACTACAATTTAAACTTGAATCCAAAAAATACAATTGCCACTGAAGGATTTTTTATATAGATTAAAGAGGAATGAAACATTTGCAAAGTGAAAGTTATATTTAATGGTAATTACAGTGTAAAGCAATATCAAATTTATATCACAATATTTTATGTATTAAAATGACCACAACTGCAACACCCAGGATACAAGTTAAAAGTGAGTGAATTAGTCTGCACAAAGAGCTTGCAGAAGGTGCTCATCCTTCCTTTCTCCTCTCGTCTGAATCTGCTCAGCAAGGATGCATTGTTGAACAAATGCACACAACTTTCAACACACATGATTTTGATTCCCCATTAAAACAGTAGACACGGCCATTAACAAAGCAAAAAAGATTTCTTGGCAATCAGCAATACATGTACACAACAGGGCACACACACACACATGCCAAGAGATTTCAGTTTGTAATCACATACAGCCCCACCCTCCCTGACATTACTTCAATTTAAAGAATTATTTCTCCAATCTCTGTACATCTGACCAATACGGAAACACTAAGCCGCCACAACTTAAGGTTTTCAACTCTTTCACACAACTAGGTGTAAAGCAGACATACAACTTCATCATTATCAGCATATTCAACAAATAATGCCACATGTAATATTCAATATAGTTTGTCATGCACTCCTTACATTGTACACCTGATTACATGGGTAAAATGCATCAAAGAAAATGTAAGTTGAACCTCTCAGATATTAACAAAAAGATAACCTTCACCAAAGACAGAAACACCTGTAGAAGGGATTTCAATCTTACAGATCACTATTGACCATTTAAATATTACGGCTGTTGACTTTTTATGGACCTTCAAGACCATAAACAAACTTGACAAAAAAAACTCATTCGATTTACACTCTTAAAACACTAAAATCTTAAGAAATCAATGTTTAAGTCAAATAACATGTAATCATCTGCACATCTAAACAATAAATTATTATAAGAAAGAACAATCATGTAATCTTAAAATCAGCAATTATATTTCTATCTTTTCCCATATGCAATAAACTCTTCTTATGCTCAATGGCCTGAACTTTGCAC
This sequence comes from Plakobranchus ocellatus, assembly GCA_019648995.1. Lineage (NCBI taxonomy): Eukaryota > Metazoa > Mollusca > Gastropoda > Plakobranchidae > Plakobranchus > Plakobranchus ocellatus. Next base: position 881,936 of record BLXT01002328.1, on the reverse strand, counting down.
AATAATTTACTATTATCCTTCATATCAGTATTTTTTGTGGATAGAAAAGGTTTTTGTATTTCAGTAATCCTTTTATTTGTAGTAACGGTTCATGAACACAATAATTTACATTCACATTTTTTTTTAGATTGTATTGTATCCTTGGTAATTCAATTGCCAACTTTCTTTTTTATATTGTACTATACTGATGAAGCTGTTATTGTATAGACGAAACGTTTTGATGTAACTTTGCCATAGTTTCAACATGTACCCTTTCTTTTTTATTGAGTAAAAGACACAAGCTGTTATTTATTGAGATTCACGAGATTGTTAAGGACTTAAAACTTCAAAAAATGATTTAAAAATATGGCTCACTATAATTATATGATATTTTTAAATTAAAAAAAAATTTTGCGGCCCTCAGGCATAACCTTGATCTCCCTTGCTTTGTGTGCTGATGGTGCCATAGGAAATGTGCAAGAAAAGACTCTCAAACAGTACTCTGCAGCTAGTGGAGAGATGGTGAGCAGGAAAGCAGAATTACCATTTTTTTTTTATTTGAATCAAGAACAATTTCATAACAGCAATTGAATTTTTAAAAATTATTTTAGATCTACAAACTCTCTTACCTCAGCAGTTTACCTGTCAGGAAGCTCTTCAAACAATCTTTTATACCTGCCGCCCAAAGTTTCTAGGAAATACTAGTTATGCAATGCTTATAGGCTAATTAGTCAATATAACGCAAATAACTCTTCCTAGAGTAAAGCAGAAATCCAAGTGTTTATTACTTAATCAAGGTTAGCTAAAAATATTGATTTATTTTGGATCATGTGGCTAAAGTAGTCGCTTAGCTGCCAACTAAATGAGTGGCAGTAACACCCATGTTGATCCTACATTGTTTCTATTTGCTCTTGAGAGCTGTTTAACAGTTATCTGTCAATCTTGTAGAACCATTTTGTTCACTAGGGAAACATTCTCTTCAGTTACCACTAGTGATGTCACAGTTATATAGCAAGGATATTTGTCACTATGAACTCAGACCAATTTCATGAAAATGTTTGAAAATGTGTGAGTGTAAAAACTGATACATGTAACAGAGTGATACTCAAATTACTTTTGTGCTTGATTTTATTGGAAGCACTGACTTATGCTTTATTACTGTTGGATTTTCCTGAAAATTTATATGGCATCCGAATAAATTGTCTAAAGGCTAACAGAATTTATTATTCTATAATGACTTTTTCATAGTTAGACTCATTAAATTGATTATGAATTGCTAGAGGGATTTTTCCCATTTAGTGTCAAAGTCAGTATGTTTATTTTTCACCCAATAATAACATTGCAATATTTTTCTTTTTTTACTTTTCTAAAATTTTCAAATTTTTTCTTTGTGTTTGCATGAACTACCTTGATAAACTAGTGATGTTTATTCATTTTGCGAAATTGAGGCATTTTGTGAACAAAAAACAATGTTCTATACCACTTTTTGGTTAAAGTAAATTTATCCATATAGGTTTTTTCATATATTGTGTGCATAATATAATATCATAATATTAGTTTACATTGTTATAATCATCTTTACTTGAACTCGATTGAGTTTTTCATGTTATGATAGATACAGTGCATTTTGAGAAAAAAGTGCCTGGTGGATGTATGGGTTATCTTATGTGGAAAGAATAAGAAAAAGTAAATTGATCGCTCTTCTCTTCCTTTCAGAAATCAGTGTATGTATTTTTGCATGCTAGTTGCTTTTCTTGTTGTTTTTTCAATAGTGCTATAAATGAAACATTGCTATCTGATAGTTTGGATAAGTCAGATTTTCAACAAATAAATCAACTTCAGAGAAGTTTGTCATAGAGCTCACTTCATATATAAAGAGTTGGATTTAAATGAGATTCCTGGGAATTTAATAGATGGATGAATAAAGAGAGATACTGTTTGTACATACCGATATACACTATTTAAAATGCATTTTAGATTTACTATAGGCATGATTTTTTTTCCATCAGGTTTTATATTCTTATGGTATTGGATTTCTTTACATCCTATTTGGTCTTTTAGTGACTGGTAATTTGATTCCAGCTTTTCAGTTTTGTCAGCAAGTAAGTGATTTTTTTCCCTTGTAAAGAAGACTGCAAACTTTGAAATAAGTGTATATATTTATTTTTGTTTTCCACCATTTTTACTCCAAATGTATTTTTTTATCTTGAGCTTTCAGCGTAGATGAAACTTTTATGAAACCAAGGTTGCCTAGCAAATAGCATTCATACTCTTTATTGTAATCTGTAGCTAGTAAGGAAAATGTTTGAAAAAAAGAATAAGGAAGTTACCAAGATTCTAACTTATTTGTCATGCTCTTGTTTCATTTTGGTTTTGTTTGCCTGTAATTATTAAAGCTGTTAAATACTATCACAGAATTTTGTTAATCTTTTACACCTTTTATTATGATTTTTGCAGTACCCTTTAGAAACATATGGCTATGCTGTGATCTTCTCCATAACTGGTTACCTGGGATTGTATGTGGTGCTGACTTTAGTAAGATCTTTTGGTGCCTTAATAGCTGTTACAGGTTTGTAAATAAGTGAAAATGAATACATGATGATAATGACAAAAGTCTTTGAAAAATTCTTTTAATGTTATTTAGAGTATAATGTTACAATTACATGATTTCACCAAAATCTAAACCACATTTATTGTTTGGCAAATCGGGAAAAAATAAAAGTTACCCTTTTTATTGAAATTCTTCACAACAAAGATAAACTACTAAGAAATCATGAAATACTTTGAAAACAAAATTTTTTGCATTTGTTAAAGTGCAGCAGTGGCCGTAATAATAGTTATGGGATATTCAATTAATACGTTTGAAAATAATTGGTCAAGAAAAAAAATGCACAATTGATTTAGTTGGATCACTACAGATGATGTGGTGAAAATGCAATAGAGCAATTTTTGTATCGCCAATTACTGATGTGTACATCGACAAAGTGCTTAAAAGACTGCATACTCTTAGGGAGCTTTTTATTTTTCAAAAACTTTTTTCCAGTGACGACTTGCCGGAAAGCTGTTACCATCATTCTATCATTCCTGTTTTTCACAAAGCCATTCACTCCCCAGTAAGTATATTCAATCCAGCATCCTTTAACTCAACTTCTTAACTGATTATTGCCTCTGTAATATTGTATTTTGCAATGTAGGTGCCATGTAGCATATTTTGAAATGTTTGCTAGAATCAGTGGCTTGAAACAGTGAGTCATACATTCAAGGCTGCTCACCAGTTAGTCATGATGTTACAAAATCTTATTGAAATAAAATTAGGAATACAGATAATATTGAAAAAAGGTTGATATTTGTTAAAGTTTTGACACTGGCCTGCAGCTTATGTGTATGAAAATATAACAGTTTAAGTAGGAATCTTTGTTGCTCAAAATGTGTGTGACAAATTTGTGGGTTTCTATGTATTAAGTTTAGATCTAGAGCCAGAACAGATGGTCTTCTGATACAGTCTTGTTTGCTTGTAATGTTCATGCAAATGCTAAGGCGGCCTTGGTTAGGCCTGTTTTAGTCTAACAGTCTATTATTATTCAAACTTTGTTTACCTTTGCAGATCTAGGGATTTCTTAGAGGGTTTTCAAATTGTTTATAGGAAGTTGTTAGATCATAGCCTAGAGATCAGATAAGTTTGAGATGCCACAAACAATTTTTGGGGATTTTGAGTTTCAGGAAGGGGATAAATGAAAGAATTTGGTTAGTCAGTATTTTCAGCTGATTTTGATTACGTAAAACAGTTACTTCTACTCTTTTCTGCAATGGTTGTTTGTGTAATATTGAACTAATTAACCTGTGTATAATATTATTTTCTGGAAGCTGTGGTTGGTGGTTATATAAGGATGGATATGAGATTGTTGGAGATATTGTTGAGAAATCTCATGTTTGTGAATTGATAGATCTGTAGAATCTTGGAAATTTACCTTTCTGTTCTGAAATTTTTCTTCATTCAAATTCATTTTTGGCAAGATTTTGAGTGAATCTTTTTAAACAAACTGCTTGTCACCCCCAGTGTTCAACGAGACCTATAACTGATTAGCAAATAGCCATTTGTCACTGTGACTGAAGCTTGTATCTTTGAGGGCTAACATTCCTGAAATATTAGACCTAGGATAGCATTATTTTTTTGTAATTTATCACAAGGTTCCATAGCTGTGGTGAATTCTGGATATACATATATATATATATAAAACATATATGTAGTCTTATAAAGCCACACAGAATACTAATCAGGGCTATATTAGTTTCTTTATTTTATTTATCACATTTTTTTGGGTTTTATTTAACATTACCTCAAAAATTTCTCAAATAATTGTTTCTTGCCTCTTCATCTTTCCCAATCCTCAGATATATATGGTCAGGTTTAGTGGTTGTGTTGGGCATCTATCTCAACCTGTACAGTAAGAACAAAGCCAGCTGGGATGCAGCAATAGCCAGGACAGTGGAGAGATTGCGAGGACATCGACCTAGAGTTATTGGGGCTGAGAATATTGTTTGAATTCATGATCTGATGCTGATCAAGAGAAGGCTGTGCTTGTTACAATGTTGACTCAAATACAAGGGGAAAATTATATATACTGTTGTAATTATTACTGTAGTCTGTAGTTACAGTAAATGCATCAAACTTGAGAAGGCCTTTGAGCATGGGTGTAGATGTACGTTACACCTAGGTTAGTAATGAACAATGATTCCTCCCCTATGTTCATACAAGTGCATATGTCTTGGCTTTCTTTCATCTAAGACAATTTTATTCCTGTTAAAAACCTGAGGGAAAAGTGCTAAAATTTAAAGTGAGAGCAAGAGTACAATACAATGACCTTGATCTATTTTTTTTTCTACCAACAGGGGGGGAGGGGGGGAGAGGGAGACAGGATATTATAAAAGTAAATCGATGGCTTGGGATTATATTCCGATAAGTGGCATTTGTTATATTTTCCAGGAGAAGCAAAAGATTGATTTATTTTGCACTATTTGGAGTTTTGAACTATTCATTTAAAATGCAACTACTTAATGGTTATCCGCAACCACTGTGGTGCTTAAGTAGATAAAAAACAGCCGATAGTGCGCTTTGATTTTCGCATGGAGGATTTTGTTTGCAAAAGATGAAGGGGAATATTGATCCAAAGTGTTGAAAATTGAAAAAATATGCAATCTAAGCATGTACAATAAAGTCAAATATTGTTGTTTAAAATTGTCAATATGATTTCAATAGAATTTGATGTTATACCAAAATTGATGTTTTCAATGGAATAAAAATTTTGATTGTAGTTTCAAAAATTTTTTACAAACATTTAAAATGCAAACACACTATTAAGAATAAAAAAAAAAACGCATAAGGTTTGTAGGCTGTCTGTCAAGTTTCATTCAGAAAAAAAAGGAACAAGTAATTATGAAATCAAAATTGATATTAATGTGAGTTTGCTTAGGGAAACATTTACTTTCCAAACGGCCAATGAATGGGTCACTACTAGCATTGTCAGAATTGATTGCTAGGCTCAAAAAATTGGTCAAGAAAAATTCAAACTTCATCATCATCAAAGTTCAAGCAATACTTGAAGTAAAAAGTGATTAACGCTGTTTTACTTAACCTAAATGATAGAGGATATCGAATTATACACAATTAAAAACTTTACCAAAAAATGATTCATGCTGTTTTACACAATCTAAGTAGTAAGGATATTAAATTGTACAGAACTAAACAATTTCTTCTATCACAAGTTGTTCTAAAGTGGAGTTTTTCAATTACAAATTTGATATGTTGAAAGGATAGATTGAACCAAGGATCTTGATCCTCATCGTCTGCACTTATTTGTAAAAGCAGGCCTTCATATAGTGCCTTTTCACTTTATCACACTGCACTGAATCGTTCTCTATCTCTCAGTGTGACCTTTCTCAAGAAAAGTTATGCAAAGCTTGTTGAAATTAGGCTTCTCATGAATGAGCACAGAGGCTCCAAACTGATTTTTGTCCTGGGCAGTTGTCTGCAAATAGCCCATCTTATGTGCATTCTTATTTAGTTCCCCTCTTAGGATGGATATATAATCACAAGAGACAATACATATTCCTAAATTGTACACAGTCAAATTGTGAACATAGAGTTTCTGCTTGTAATAGTGTGATGAAGTGTTTGATTTAGGGCAGTGTAGAAGCTGTTGCATGTCAAGTGCTGTGTGCGTAAATTTATAATCATTTGCGCTTTTTGTCACAGCACCTGGTTTTCATTTCTCTGCAATCTCTTTGTTCTAGAGATGGTTTTGTTATATATCTGTTTCTTCTTCAGCGGGATCATCTTTGTTGCTGTGGGGAACTCAATCATCCCACATGTTCTTTTTTTGATTTAAAGGACAGGTTGTATTACTATGTGAATTTTCCGTGATATTTATCAAGTAAAACTTTTTCTCCCACTCCATGTTCATATTTCTTATGGTATAATCTGGGCTTGAATTATGATGAAGGTACTCTTTCATGGTTGCTTTCCAGAAGTAATATCTATTAACCTGTGGAAAACTGTCTTTGTGTGTTTTACTAAATCAATAATAGCTTTTATTGACCATTTCTTTTGCTTTCCATGTTATCCAATCTTAGAGTTGCTAAGTATTCTGTGTTCATATTTCATATTTATAGTACCCATTACAAAATCTTTTTTATCATGCCATATGTAAAAAAGGAATTTCCTACACGCCAACAATTTCTTGTGATTCTTCTAATGTTGAAAAATGTACTCACAGCATTTGGTTTTGGCCTTGATGTCCTTTTTATCATAAGCCTTTCCAGCATCGATGGAATAAAATATGTTTGATGCTTTTTCTTGCTTGTATTCCAGTACATCTTGAAGAGCTCTTTTCTTTCGTCGTCATCAAAATACTTGTGCATTTGATTCCTCTTGTGGCAATTTCATTACCTCTCTTAGATTGAAGCCTCTTCCTTTGTATGTCATTGATTTTGTTTTTTTCGTCTAGTAGACCTCATTTGGGACTTTCATCGAGGGTAGCCTTGGGCTTGATATATGTTCATTTGCTGTGATTTTGTTAGAAGGTGTTTCTTGGTCTCTTGAAAAAGTTTGTGCTGTCCCTGATGTAAAGGAAAGGGAGTTGGTAGGGTTTGCTAAATATTTTGTTTCACTTTGTTGGAGCTGAACAACACTGATGTCTGGTGAGTTGTGTCTGACTTTTGTGCCGTTCACCTTAGCAAGATTGATTTCATCTCAATCACATGAGTTTATTTCACATGCTTTCATATTGATGTCAAGATCATTATCACTGTTTTCAGTCTAGAAATACTAGAGATTACCAAAGTACAGAGAGGTGTGTGAAAGATGGGTAGTGAGCAAGAGAGATGGAGCACAAAATTGTTTAGCAAGAAAATAATTTCAAAATTAACAGTTCATTACTTTAATTCTTCTTTCAATCATGAACCTTGCAAACCACTTTGGTGAATCGGTGCAAAGTTCTACACAACTAATTTTACAAAGTGGTCAATTTTACTTTGATTTACATGTATGAAATAAATGTGTTACAGGAAAATATTATGCGTTTTATTGCATAGCAGACCTGCCAACTTTCCGTTTTGCCAGGGAAAAATTCTAGTGAATGCCCATAAATTGTTTTCTGAGCTGTTGAGCTTAATTCCCATTCAGTGCTCACAGTGGCCAGTAAAAAGGAGGGAGTGGGGGATCTCTTTTATCTTCAGGATGAATGTGATGCCATCAATCTGCACCCAAATTTGCCTTTTTTGTTATTTCATCCTTTGGCCCCTGGCAGAGTGGACGCCGACGCGGCGCCGATGCCTCGCCGACGCGGAGTCGAAGCATATTTTTGACGCCATTAGATTTTATTTACAAACAGATAGTGAATAGCGCCAGAGTGGGGGCGGCGCGGAGGCGACCTTGACGCTGAGCAGACTAGGCAAAAAAATGTGATGTGAGTTCACTTGCAGCTAGCGTAAAAAAAATGCGCCGAAAACGCCTGCGAGACGCTTTTACTCTGCCAGCACCTTTTGTTGGCTTTCTTCATATGGACATGGGACTATATATGTAGTTGCTTGTGAGAAGGTTGGACGTAGTAGGTCTATATCATAACCTACAGCTGCATAAGCTTGCCACCTAGATTCCCATAATCATCACATAAAACTGTCACCACTGAAGTGTCAGGGTTCTCCTTCAAGATTATTGGCATATATTACGTGTGGGTGGGGATTAGGCCTACTGTATGCTGTCACTTTTGTTCAGCAGGCTAAGGACTTTCTCTACCCCTTAGTATGTTAATTATATTCAACACTAAATGGAACAAAGCCAACGTTTCTTGGAATTGTACTAAGGATACATTTCAACAAAAATGTTTGCTTGAAAGGGTGATGAGTCCTATGGTGGTAATAAGTTTTTATGCAAGCAACTCCATAGAGCTCCATAATTTTGTTCCGTAGTAATGCCTTTTTGACTCTCCTGGCATCTAAGAACCTCAAATCCTTGGACCGTGTCTCAAAGCCTAGAAAATCATCAAAATAGAGTGATGAACTACATGTGGCTGGCATAAACATGCAAGTTTAAAGATTGGCACTAACTCAAGAGGGTGGAAAACATCTTCTGATTTCAAAGCCATAGAAAAATAAGATTCTCAGTCACGTTTTTTTTCTAACAATGTATGTAGTTTAAAAAAGAAGATTTGAGGGTGAAAAGGTAATGTTATAATCTGCCTTTAGTTTCCAATTCACGCGAGAGTCAGTTTTAAAGGTTAAAACCTTCAGACCTTCTATTTCTCTTTAGTTCAAGCAAGGGAGATGTTGAGACCAAAGTGCCTCCTCAAAATAGGCTCTTTTTTCCTACTTTATTTCCTTTGTAATAGCATAGATCACAAGATTCCTGTACAACCTGAAAAACAGCTTTTATTCACCTCATTCATCTGTGTTTCAAACTGCTCTTATACAAGGGCTTGTTAAACTTAAGCGTATCAGTTAAAAATTTGTATTCTGTAGTGAAAAGCTCAAGGTACGTGACTGAACTTTCCATCACTATCAGCATGATTAATTTATAATACAATGGAATAGAGAAATTAAAGTTATAGACTGCATTGTGCTGGTGTGGTCTATTAAAAAAGAAGGGTGAACTCTATGATGGACACTGCATTTTGTATTTAATCAATGGGTGAAAGATCATGACGAACTTGTAAGTTAATAATGAAATTGTGTAAACATCATAATTGTAGCCTTCAACTGCATTTTTTAAAAATCAAGTCAAAGTTTTTTTACTAAGGTAAAACTTCCCTTTGATTTAATTCTTGACATATCCAGAAGGTCGATGAATTTACACCCTCATGTCTGCCTGCATTTTTTTCTTAATGGCATATGAGGCAAATAAAAATCTTTGTAAACCTGCCTCTATCCTGTTTATTTAAAGTGTTGATCATTATCATAGTATGCTGGACTGAGATCAGTATGATACATAAAACTATTTTATCAACATCATATCCTTTCAATTGTAAGTATTGATGATCTCTTGCCCAATCCCAGTCATTTTTTTAAATCACTAAATCCTGCAACCTTTTTGTGCCTGCCATGTGGCATTGAAAACAAAATCATTTTATCTCCTCTTTAAAAGATTTTTTTTCAATAAGTCTGCCTTTAAGAATGAAAGAAACAAATCAAGTGAAGTAAGATATTTTCTACTACAACCTTTGTATTTACAAAGAGTGTATGATTTTTAACATTTTTGATCTAAGGCTTTCCCTGCCAAGGATGGTTGTTTGAGAAAGTTAGATAAAGTGTGATTGTAGTTGCATATTGAAATTGAAAATTTGTCAATCTGAAAAAAAAAAGGCCCATAAACTATGTATGAGATGAAACAATGCATTTTTTGTTTTGCAATGAATTTGGTCTTAAAGATGCTTGAAAACTGCTTATTTATTGTTTTCTACCTCATGAATTAACTTGTGTCAAATTTTTATACTACCTTTTCTAAAATTCAAATAAATTCAATTCGTTTTCTTTTTTTTTTTTATTGTGGGTCTGCTTGACTTGAACATAAGGTCATGGATTGTTTGGGGGGTTAAAATTTTAAGAGGGAATATTTGTCTGTGATGTGGGCACTGTTAATAAAGAATACTCTATGCAACAGTCCTGTTTTTATTCATTCATAACATTTTTTCATTGTTACATTTTCGTGATTTAATGTTGCTGATGTTACACACATATTGTAGAGGGT
>BLXT01002328.1:762820-770320 GCA_019648995.1 Plakobranchus ocellatus | reverse complement strand
TCTCTCTGGTGTTCTCGTTCTCTCTCGGCAAGTCGTCAAACTCTTACTTCCAATAGTCTTCTCTTTTCTCGCTTCCGTATCCCAATAGTTTCCTCTGTCGAGTCAAGGACTTTTTCCCAATGGATAGCAAGCTCTTGTGAACTAATGTTTGATCTCTGTCCCGCCTATCTCGTCGGGCCCGCCAAATATTTCACGAGTGGATTTGTGCTATTCACTTATAGGTGAAGCAGAACACCAGCTGTGACAATGAGCTCTTTTAAATAGACTGAAGAACATAAAGTACTCCAAGTCTTGATGAAAATTGAACGAAAAGTTATTAATTCAAATGAAGAACAATTTCAATACCGCAAGGTAGATTTCCAGGATTCTATAGATCACCAAATTCACCCACAGCGGCGGTCTATCTCTCAGCAATCTCTCCATCATATTTCACATCCAGGAAATACTAGTTGTGCAATACTCAGGCTACTTAGGTCAATATTACGCAAAAAATTCACGGCAGAGAGAGAGAGAGAATAGAAGTTGCCACCATAGGCTAAGCCATAGCCTATCCAGATTGTGACTTGAGTATTACAAGCAAACAAGGCTAATCAAAAGATCAACCGTTGCAAGTCTAGATCCAGACACAATTCACAGCAACCACTTTTGTTCACGTTCATCTTTAATTTAAGAAACAAAAGACACGTCTAACAAACTTCCACTTTCGGATCTTGTTCAGAAATAAAGTTTCACCATCGATTCCTTGGCATTACTGGTCAAATACTTTCGAAAAGTTCAAAGGTAGATAATACATTTTTTTAACTATACACTTGTGAGTGATGGCCGTAAAGGGAAGCTGCAAAATAGAAGTTGTTCCATTTTGAGAAGGACACTCAAAATGCGGAATATATCATCTTATCGTGAAGGGCATAATCTCCTGATTGTGTTAAAAAATGATACGCGATAGACCTATATCGATATCCTTAGATAGAGAAAAGCTGTGGTCAAAACATATTTGCCATGGTTAATATTTATTACGTATGTATCAAATATCCTCATTGCCTTGCGCATACATTCATTCTAAATGATCATTCAAACCAGCTCTATGCTCTCTCATATTTTTCCTGCATATGATTGCGTCAGTGATAATTTTATTAGATTCTAAGGAGCTCGTGAAGCTCCCAGTAGAGGTTGTGTCTTCTGCATTCGGTCATTTTGTTGAGTTAGTAGTGTTTGTATAATTTTCTGATAAAAAAAATCCCCCGGTTTCCTGTTTAGTTCTAAGTTTGAGCCCTTGCATTTTGAGAAAAGGCTTTTTTACAAAGCTTTCTGAAAAAGAAACTGAAAGGATCGCGAGTTTGATGCTCAAGAAAAAATGTGAAAAGCATTGGTGGACAAAAGTTCTCGAATCTATTTATTTGTTGTGTAACTACAGCTCCCTTCGTACGCAGATTTCATAAGTCTTTTAAGAAGTATTATGTAACACGTATTTTTTCCTGGCAAATATTCTTCGCCTGCACAATTAAGCAGCAAGATGGAATAGAAAAAGGGAACAACAAAGGGGTTGAAATGTCATAAATAATAACTCTACTAATTTCACAAATACTGAGGGAAACTAATTTCATTGAACTGCATCACCAGAAGTTTTAAAAATTCCTTTATCTGTAAAAAAAGTTTGTTTTTTTTATTTTATTTTTCGGGATTGTTATTGAGACTATTTTCGTATTTCTTGCTTTGCTTTTTTTTCTCAACCTTAAAATTGATTTTTGTTATGTGTTGTTGGTCTTAGGTTCAATGTTGTTTACGTCATTGCTGTTCTTCATTCGATTTGATGTTGATAAGAGTAATTTATTTTCTTTCTCTTCAGCGACAATCATATGAGTATCCATGTCCATTGTTTTCATCAAAGTAATTATCGATTTTTGTTATTAAGCCTTACAGAAAACGAATAATTAAATCGTAAAAGTCTGGAAAAATAACAATTTTTGTATAAAATCAGACTAAACAACGATATGGCAGCTGTACATAATGACTAATTTCGTTAAAATTTCATTTTTAATCTTTACTTTCAAAGCAATTTCATAGGCATACATGAATACATGTTTGACCTTGAAGGTATGAGTAAATAATCTTGTTTCGTAACTAACTATGATAATAAAAAACCATAATTATTATATATTCTCATATTCTCATAGACCTACATTGTGCTATTTTCTTTGAAGAAATCTTAAACTAGGATTCCTCGTGGGAGAGGCCGTGAAGAAGGCGGTATCAATTGTGTCGTCTTACTAACAGACAGTAAGCATGTTAAAGAAAGTAAGCAAACAGAGTTTTAGCCACAAACTAGAAAGCAAAATAATTAAATCTCTTTTTGCTCCTAGTATCTAGCTGTGTGTTGGTTCAAGTCTAGGAAACTAAAGAATTGTTGCTTGAAATCGCCAGTGAACGCCTCAGTAATTGTGCAGTCAGGACTTGAAGCGCGCTCTCTGTTGATGTCATTACTTGCCCGCTTAAGTGCGCTGGCGTCAACGGTTACAGTCTTGGTTGCCATGGTCTCAACATTGCCTACTGTAATGATATTGTCAGGTGCCTCGCCCCAAATCGGAAAAGCTCCAGTAGAGCCTCCATGAAAAACAATATCAGGTAATGGACGTCCGCTCACAGCGCAGGAGAACGTTACAATCCTCTTGGTTGGGTCATCCTGGATGAGAGCACAGTGGAAAAGTGAAAGGATCAAGATGATAGAATGAGTATGTATAATGCAAAAACATCTTGTTAGTGATAAAAAATACGTTTCATTTACGCCTACTGCAAATGCAGCTTCATAGTATCTTGTTTAGCAGAGAACAAGCCTCCGTGGTAGAACAAACCTACGTGAAGATTAAACGCGCTGAATTTGTATTCCCAGCAAGCGATGCTGTGGTAGGCCTGCGCATCTATCCCCGCATGTTGCAAAGAAAAAACTGGTGAAGGAAAACTCTTCTCAAATTATAGTAAACTAAAGAAGTTTGAAACTAAAAGAATAAACTAAAGAAATAAATCCCATGCTTTTCTCATAGTCCCGCTCATTTTTTTTTGAGATTTCAGGATTTTTACCCTTCAGTCCATTAGCGGGGGCAGGTTGAATTCGCAATAGTTCATTCTTGGAGATTTCAGGATTTGTTCGCTTAGCATTGAACCACCTTACATTACACAAATAATTTTTAATGTGATGAAAAAAAAAAAACGATTAACATTTTATGACAAAAATTTTCTTTTTCGATAATGGCGAAACTACTTTTTGTTTTCACTGTTTACAATAAAGTGGTATTCCTATGAACTCTCAAGTCCCCATCGGCCCCGTTTTATGGAATCTCAAAATTTACGGGCAAATGAATAATAAGGCTGCTACTTGAAAGATTTTAAAAAAATATTGTAATGAAGAGCCGGAATACATACATGTATAGGTGACGGGACAACGCCACGGGTTAATTTGCAGTACGCATCCAATTAATGTTTGGAGGACATGAGGAAAATATTTGTTTGCGGTGTTTAGCTATTTTTATTTGGAAGTGTTCTCTTTTCTTACCCCTGTTTCATCTAAGGTGACAGTGCCACAGTAATATGGCTAAGTCCATTGAGTAAACTAAAGAATCGGCGTCTTGCATTCTATGCTCATGATCTTCAACCTCAAAGAAAAGGCATGATATTAAAAAAAAAAAACTTATCAAATCGCCAACTCAACTCAAGCGCCACGGTATCATAGACATAAACCTCTATAAGATAACAACTGTATATCGTGGGCTAGATAGTCTCAAACTTATACATTGCAGACCTTGAATATTTTGCTGAGTAAAGAACAAGCAATGAGTCGAATTATCCAGTATGTTTCGACTCAAGAAAGTAGACTAAGATACCATCAGAAAATAAACTCGAAACAGATCCCATATGTATAAGCAATTCCTCACCGGGTCATCCTCCACTTTAACGCTGGACCTGTTCGTATCAATGCTTGACGCAATTGTGATTTGCACACCGACCAGTTTTGTCTTTTCAGTGCCGTGAACGTCGTCCCTGACATAACATTTAAATGTGGTGATACCATTGTCGTCTCCAGAACTCTCCTCGGCTTCGAACGTCCAAAAGATGCCATCTGACGTCGATGTAGCCATTACGTTTCTGGAATCATACAATCAAAGTGCGTAATTAAAGTCAACGTTTTAGGACAGACGGATTCAAGTAATGGAAGTAGTTATTACAAAATCATAAACTGATAGGGAGGATGGAAGACAGGTGGAGATGGCGAAAATTGGGAAAGAGATAGGAATAGAGATACTGAATAGTTATTTGGCCAGCTCAAAGTTGGAAAGTCAGAAAATAACGAATTTAAAACATCATTTTTTTAAACTACGATTATATAAACAGATATATTACATAGAGTTTAGTATTTTAGATATAATGTAAAAATTCTTAAACAACTTCAGTCTATTTCTTCACCTTAAACTCGTTATACATTTTTTCACGAAATGTTTTGAAAACATATTGATAATTAAAGCAGAGAAGTGATACATATTTCAAAAGCTATTACTTCAAAGTTATTCTAAACAATTTGTCCAATCATGTCCATCAGTCAAGCGTCACAGAGGACATAAGGCGAACAGCCTTTCGAAGCATGAGGAGAAGAAATTACCATATTCCCTTTATGTGAGGCACGAGGCCTCTGGCGGAGGCGTGAAATAAACAGAGAGACGCACCTGCAGCTTCTTCTCGGCAGGCAGGGGATACAAACGATGTTACAAACTTATGTTTAAATAATTAATAAGAAAATAAAACGGCATTATATTCAGAACGTGTGTACCAAAATGAGCAAAACTTGCGAACGAGAAGCATTTTGAAGCCCGATAATTTGAAAGATTTCTAGAACTTACCAGGCCCTCCCTATTGCAGCATTGCAGTAATTTTTTGCATTTTTTTTTTAAATCGAGGCCTTCTCTGAGCTAGCTAACCTGTATACCACATATTTTGCACAATTGTAGGCTCAAGCACAGTGATAGCTGTAAGATCACATTACTTTTTTCACCGAATTACATTGCAATAAGCGCTTTAGCGATTAAAAAAAAAAGTCCTATTATTGTTTTTTAATCAAATAAAAACCGCTTAACTAAAACCGAGATTTCCTCCATGTCATCTCTCAAAACAAATGCCTGAATCAATGATCATAATGGGACAATAGGGGGAGCGGTGGCTCATCTGGTTGGGCAGTTGGCTACCAAGTCGGAGGTCCAGGGTTCGAATCCCAGTCCGGACCAAGTCAATATTTTATTGCTCCTCAGTGTCCACCCAGCACGAAATAGGTAACTAGGTCTCTTAAGACCCAGCGAGAGTAAAGGCGGCGAGGAATGCAATGGCAAACTACCTCATAATGCCGTATGCCAAGAACAATCCGGACCTTGCTCCTAATTCCCCGATGCTTGAATTAAGCGTGGGATCCACTTTACTTACTTTTAATGGACAATAAGCTTCTCAAATTAATGCTTTTTCAAACTTTTATTTTGTAATAAGAAAGAGTTAGAAAGATACCATACGAAAAGAATGGTGATTTTAAAATGACATCCTTTTTCCAGGGATTTGGTTTTCTCAGTACGAGTTTCACCTCACACTCATTCGATATGATTACCGGCTTTAGAATCTTTATAAGCGGGCCTTAGAGCTTGTGTGAAAAGATAACTAGCTTTATTAAATTATGAAAAATCTACTCATCATCTTTACCGTTATCATCACCTCCATCACCACACCACCACCATCACCAAATATTTGTTATATATTAGATCACCACATCCCACCAGGTAAATAATTCGCTAGGACATTTTGGATTTCTGGTGATCGTTCTTTATCACGCAACCACCAAATGCTCTACACAAACATGCTCTCTGAACAAAAGGGACATATGCTGCAAAACCTGCATTCTCTTACTCAATCATGGAGTGAAAACTTCCTCTTTGCGTAACTCATTATGCGCGATTACCTTTGAGAATGAGTAAATGCACCTCTCTTGTCTGGATTGCTACTCACGTAGGCATCCGGAGGAAATGAGAATGTGAACAAACTTGCAAAGGCGACTCTAGACAGAGCATTTGCTTCACAAAATTTCATCTGTTTGTACGATCTTAAATCTTAAGTAAACGAATAAATCCACACCATTTGACAAAAAAATTGGATGCAGTGGGGACAAACAAGCTCCATGAAGTACTCCCTAACTTGGGAGAAGACCTCAGCAAAAGAGCTGAAGGAGCAGATAGAAAACAGGAGATGGTAATATGTAGGCTTCAGGTGGGCCGTACACACCTTTTAAAGTTTTTCCCCATACACTAAGTTGGATTTTTAATGGATTTTTACTTTTGTTTAATTTGCTTAAGTAACTGATGATGGCCTGTGAGACAAAATGAATGAACAGAAATTCCGGGATCACCGATAAATGGTGGACTGGATATGCCAATGATCAATCGATCAATCATAAGTAAATGCCCTCAAAAAGCTTTGATCTAATTTTGGAGAGAAGAGATTCTGTAGTTTTCTGGCCGCGTGTTTTTGAGTTAGGTCGCTTGTGAGTGGCTCGATTCTCAAGCCCGTGAACATTAAAATTTGGGCGAATTACGTCATGCCAGTGATTACAACGTCTCTAGTGGAGGAAAATAATTATAGATAATAGCTATTTTCAATTCATTTCGTTCGCCCTAAAATGCGCTTCCAGCACCCAGTCTTCGCATGAAGACTTGTGTCAGCTATTGTGACCCAAGTCCGATCTTGGTAACAAGTAGACTCTCTTGCGCTGCGTATCTGTGACGTAAATGTGATTCAGAAACTTCTTACCATTTTCACCTCATAGAATTTAAATTTTGTTCATCATTGAGTCTCACATTGCCTCCAGAGTGGCAATGTAACAACGCAGGCTAATCAAAGGTTGTACGTATAGTTAGCTTTTTACTAAGATGTCACCATGGTATCTCTGTATGAAATAGACTATGAGGTTGACCATAATTTTAATGCTGATGAAGCTGATCGGAGGCGGTTGTAGCTAAATTCTAACCTCCTTCACCTCTACTTAATGCAGCACTCATGCTATTTAGATTCTGTATCTTTATCGATCGAGTAACAGGTTGATCATTGGCTCATCCAGCCAATGTTACTCTGTAATCTCAGGATTTTCGGATAATTTCGATCACTAACAACCAATATAAATATACCACTTTTGCTGTACACTTACGATTGTGCGGAGGGTACGTCTTGTTCTGTCCCATCAGGCAAAATCCTTTTCAAGTCCATTCCCGATATGTTCTGTCCTATGGAGAAGCATGACATCAGACACTCTGTCCCCAATCTGAAAAAATATTACCTTTATGTGTGTGTATATATATATATATATATATATTATATATATATATATAGCGGCAGCAGCAGCAGCAGTTGGTAGTAGTAGTAGTAGTAGTAGTAGTAGTAGTAGTAGTAGTAGTAGTAGTAGTAGTAGTAGTAGTAGTAGTAGTA
>BLXT01002328.1:750539-762689 GCA_019648995.1 Plakobranchus ocellatus | reverse complement strand
AGAAGAAGAAGAAGAAGAAGAAGAAGAAGAAGAAGAAGAAGAAGAAGAAGAAGAAGAAGAAGAAAAAGAGGAGGAGGAGGAGGAAGAGGAGTAGGAAAAAGAAGAAGACAAAAAAAAAGAAGAAAAGAAGGAAGAGTAGTTGGAGCAGAAATAGTAGTTGAGCAGCTATATATTGTTTTCAGCTGTAGTAACTGTATAAACAGTTACTTTGCGTATGCACTTTAAAATATATAAGCCCGCCTACCCTTAACTTAAAATGTCATCATTTTTCTTTTACCTTTAAAGATTTCAAGTAAGCTCCAACTTTTACATAAATAATTGTTAGTTAAATGGTTGTATAACATCTAGTGAGGTCACTGAAAATTTTTGCTCACGCTACAAAAGAATGTTTTCTAGCTTTGACTGCTTTCGGCATCTTGAGGAATATTCTGGATCCATAATTTTTTCATCTCATATGCTCTTGGAAACCAAAAAGTCGACACACTTCCCCTCTGAGTATCATAATTTCATTTGCGAGGTCACAACATTAGGATCACATTGTGAATAGTCGTTTAATCAAGAAAAATAAATTCGTCGTTTAGAATGACCAAAGCTGTAGAAAGAATCAGAATTCTCAAAGAAAACCATTGTTTCTGTTTCCATTTCCAACGAAAATATTGACGACGAATGTGTAGATCTTTACTAAAACTCTTGTCTAGTTTAAAATCTTCTTTATGATGATTACTTACCAGGATAACACAGAATGACAATTTTAATATGTAATAAATATAATTATAATCTAGTGAAGATCGACATCGAAGGACTCATTGAAGATACTATTCAAAACATATGCGTTGTAGATACAGTAAGCCTTATCTAATGATGTCACAAGCAGGAAGTTATGCCTAAAGTTAGGCATGGCAGGCCTAATGTCAGGCATACATACACACATACACATAATGTTTACAAGGACATCTTTATTATGTCTCTCTTGTCCTGGCTGCTTCAGTTTTTAACGTGTTTTTGAAAACGTTTCTCAGTCAAAATGAGACAGTTGCTCTTGATCAAGTTACCATCTCCATTTTTGATGGATATGACAACAACAAAAACAACAACAAATCAAAGCAATTTTATACAATATCAGAGCAGGAGAAAAGAACAACGATGGAAAAAAATCTAGATCTCTGACTAACTACATACTCCAAAATAATTTATCAAGATAACATAAATTCCTTCTGGTACACGGTCAGTGCATCAATGGTATCAATACTTTATGAAAGAAAAGGCACTGTGTAGCACACAGGGCTTTAGTTTTGAAAAAAATAATCAGCTTCGTATTGAAAGAGACATTGTCAAACACTTGGTGATTGGTAAAAACAAAAACAACAATAAACAAAAGTTAATTAGAAAGAGCATAAAAAACAAGTTTGAATTGGGCTTTATTTTTGACATGGTGATTAAGAATATACATCAATCTTTTGATTTGATGTAAAACTTCGCTTCTTAAGTATCGACAATTTATTCTCGCCTGGCGGCAACTTCAGAAGGACATCCGACAATTCGGGGTCGGTCTCTTAAAAAAAAAATGGGGGTTGGTTTTTTGGAATGACACCGTAGAAAGTGCGGTCGGCACCAACATGGTGATGATTAATCACTCAAAACCTGTGCCTGGACCTTTGTGATGTAGGATCGGACTGCAAGAGATCGCTCTTTACTTTGGTGCGATTACTTATGTCTTAATGGCCTATAGTTATACTAACATCTATTATTTTCTGAAAAGCTCCACCTGCAGTGTTTTTCAAGGAGTTTGGGCACAATATTTTCAAGTCTATAGTTATACTTAAAGATGTGGTTATCTGTTATAATTGCGTGTGACTGGACCTCTGTGATGTAGGATCGGACTGCAAGAGATCACTCTTTTCTTTGGTGCGATTACTTATGTCTTAATGGCCTATGAGTATACTATCATCATATATTTTTCCTGAAAATTTTGTAGCTCTACCTGCAGTGTTTTCAAGGAGTTTGGACACAATATTTCCAAGTCTATAGTTATATGTAAAGATATGGTTATCTATTATAATTGCGTTTTGATTGCAAAGATGAATCTCTTACATTATCTGAAATGAATTGCATTTAAGGTGCAAGTAAAAGTAAGATTAGAATAATGAGACTGAAAAAGAAAGAAAAGGAGAGAGAAAGAGAAAGAGAGAGAGAGAGAGAGAGAGAGAGAGAGAGAGAGAGAGAGAGAGAGAGAGAGAGAGTCAGACAGAAAGAAATGGGCAAATGAGGCACCGAGCGAGAGGGAGCCAGCAAATAATACTTTTGTTTATCCAATTGTTTGACTCAAATTAGCACCTTCTTTATTTTAGACAAGCATGTTTGCCCGTTCAAATGAACGGGAAATGAAAAGACATTTTCCTGAACATAATTTACATATCTTAGTGTCGCATTTAGTAAATACAAACCATGACATACTTACTAATTTTAAAAAGTTATATTTTTGATCATATAATTCAAGGTTTGCCTTAAACTATATGCTGAAGAATGTCTTATAACATTACGACTTTAAGCAGATTTTTCTAAACCTGAATAGGACCATAATCTACCTAACTTAGGTGTATATGCACAAAACAAAATGCAAAGAACAGTTGGGAAAAAAAGTGAAAAATTAATGAACCAAAATGGGAACAAAAGAATTCGTCACCTGAAATGTAGCCTTATTCCAATATATTTCTTGATTGAGATTGAATGATCACTGCTTTTGTAGCCATACAAAAAAAAAAAAACCTCACATTCTTTCGCAAATGAAGTGAAAATCCCAGAACAAAAACATAAACCAAACAAATGTGCTTTGCATAACGCGACCTTAATAAGGTTTAATTTTAAACTGAGGATCATTTCGTGTCAGCTATGAATGGAGTAATTGTATTCTATCATTTTGAAGGGCTTGGGGCCTGCAATAATCAATTAAAAATTAATCTAGCAGCTGCCATGATTCATTCTGTATTTATGCCCTATGAATTCGCATGTGATGTCCTTCACTCGGAGCAAAAGTAAACCAAATGAAGTTACTGTTATGTGACGCAACCTAATTCAATTTATCCTTTTCTGAGTAGGATCCTGAAGTCTGGAAGTTGACATCTTGACTCGGAGAGAATTTCAAGATCCTAGCTTTTTTTAGTAATTCACTGCAATTCAAAATTTAAATGTAATTATAAAAAATCACTATGATAATTAAAGTAAGGCCTAAGTAAAAATTTTCAGTATTGTAGCAATAATGGAGCGCAAAGTTTGAAATAAACTTTAGCTATCGAGATACTCAATTCTAGATCTAAATCAATATCTAGGCTAGTATTGTAATTTTTCTACCTCTGGTTTGCAATCATAATCTCAACGTGAATCAACAATTTCAAGATAGGGCCTTCTCTTAATTTCGGTATTGGGCGATATAGAATCATCCCATTGTCAGAATCCCGATGAATTGAAACAGACTTTAAAAATCTAATCTAGAAGCTAGAGATCTAAATTTAGACTCTAGGCTAGGCTGAATCTCCATCTAGGCCTACCCAATCTCGATTCGATTTAACCAAGCTTACGGTTGTTTTTTTTTTAATGCTAGGCTAAGTTTAGGGCAGGCCTAGATCTAGATCTAGATATAGATCTATCTAAATGCTTTATTTGAAATAAGTGAATTATTACTTTTATATGATAGTTTGATGTTGCTTTAAACCTTTTTGTCATAGCCGCGGTTTTAAATCATAACGTATTATTTTGTTTTTGTGGTTTGGATGTGTGTGTGTGTGTGTGTGTGTGTGTGTCTGCCCGCGCCTGTGTGTGTGTGATTGCTGAAAACAGGTTTGTTGAAGTAAAAAATATAACTTTTTAAAATCAGTAAGTATTTCTTGGTTTTTATTTACTAAATGCGACACTAAGACAAGCAGATTATGGTCTACAAAAAGTTAAGACTGTGCATAGAGCGGTGCAGGACGAGATAGGGCACAAACGTCAAGCCTAGATGTCGCTAAACCTTTTATAATATAGATAGTGGAACAAAATGAATATAAATCTTTTTTTCATTCTTTTGTTTTTTCGTGGGCCATCGAGATTAGGCCTTCATGGGATCAAAGATAGATCTTACATAAAGTATTGCATTGTTTTGCCCTTGTCCAGCCCTGAAGAAAACCACTATGACTTCAAAAGGGCAAAAAAACAAGTATATAATCTATGGGCCATGTTATTATGATCCCAATCTTTAAAAAAATTGATACCTGCAAGGAAGTAACTCCTTTCCATCTGATGATGTTTGTGCTCCAGGTGTGTCAAATATTGCGAGAAATCCTGGAGGAAGCACTCCTTGCTGACTGTTTGGTCGTACTTTGATACTTCTGGATACCTGTGACAGCGTTAGAGCAAGAGTAGGATGTGCAATAGAAATGGAAACATTAGAAATAAAAACAATAATTTGTTCAGTTGCCTTGATTCTTGAATAGCAGCAATTATTTTGTAGGAGGTTGCCTGTGGAAGTATTAGACCTATAATTGTATAGCAAAAAGCCATTCGTGATATATTTGGCGAATCCGAGGAGATAGGTAAGGCCAGATCTCATCCACAAGAAATTGCTAGCCATCAGGAATCGTCATGGGCTCGAGAGAGGAAATCGTACAACAGGCCCACCTATTGGGGTACAGGCGCAAGAAGAGAGGATTGTTTGGAACAAAAGTTTGAACGACTCGCCAAGAGAGAACGCACGCTGACATAGAAAGAGAAGAGAATTTTATCTGAGGCGAGAAGTAGCAGAACGCGATGTTGTAATGGAAAGAGTGCACTCTTGACTGGACGGGCTCTTAGCTGCTAAGGGTGACTTCCAAGCCTCAGATTATGACGAGATGGAGAATGTACAAATAAACAGATACGACTTGACAAAGGATGAATACCGGCGCAGATTCAGAATTTGTAAACCAATGGAGGGCGTTAGTGCTGAGATGTTTATGGTAATGATCAAGACATATCTAAACCGATGGGTCGAGTTGTCGGAGATCAAGCAGACTTAGGACCTGACAGACGTGTTCGTCCGAGAACAATGAATGCGTCCCTGCCCAGAGGATCTGGAGTTAAATGTAAGGCAAAAAAATCCGTCCTAACATGATAAATGTCGGCAAGGAAGCGGGCCTTTGCCTTTTAGCTCGTAAATGAAATCAGTGTTATCAACCACGTAGATCTACACAAGCTATGCTCGACCTGTGAAGGACTCTGTGCAGCCACGTGAACCTGATAAGAGAGTTGGCGGTTGGCGGCGTGCAGGGGAGCTAAAGGCGAGAACGAATAACCAGCAGTCAAATTTAAAGTGCAAGAGATATGGTCATATTGCGCGCGACTGCACACATTCAAGCCCCTCCCCCCGCGAAGAAAGCAGGTGCAGGAGTGATAGCGACGGCTCCACGAGTAGGCAGGTCCTGTTCCAGAGTGAGATAAATGACGAAAGACTTCGGCTGATGAATGGGAAAGCTGTACTCGTTGTGATGAACCACGCCGCACTGGGAGATCCAAAAGAGGACACGGGATCTCCGTCTGTCTATCCTGAGAGAAGACACAGGCGGTCGAGAAGTCGACGTGATGAGGGACACCAAATGCGAAGTTGATCAGCCTCTAACAGGAGGACTTGTGCGTGCAAAGTAGACTGCTCGAATGAGGAACACGACCGCCTCTTTGAAACGATTAAAAGAATCGTATAGCGCAGATTCGAGAACGCTGAAAGAATCAGGTTGGAAACGGTAGTCATACCATAGTCACTGCTCGGATAAGTGAATGTCGATGGCCCAAGATGTTATTACATGAGCGCACCAGAAATCAGGCAAAAAAAGGATCAGGTTCTTAGCAATTTCTGCTGGCCAGGGATGGATGACGATATAACAAGATAGTGCCGTTCCTGCGATGTGTTTTAGCAAGCAGTGGAAAAAAGTGTTATACCGAGAGTGCTCCTCAAAAAGCTTTCCCTGATTGATACGTTTTTCAAGCGTATGGGGATTAATATCGTTGGTTATATCAACCCTTTAAGTAGGGCGGAGCATAGATTTATCCTAATGCTCGTGGACTATGCCACTAAGTATGCAGAAATAATTCCCCTACGAAAGATTAATGTCAACATGGTAGCTCAGGCGCTGACGGACATCTACAGTCGGTTGGGTGTTCCGGAGGAGGTGTTGGCCGACCAAGAGATGCAGTTCATGTTCGACGGCATGAGGGAAGATTTTGCCGCCCCCTAGAGATCAAGCCGAAAGTGACTAGGCCATACTGTGCCATCAGCGAGTCTGGCTGTTGTGGGGGACGGCGACGAGGGTAGCAGCTGTAAAGACTGCGGCTTGGAAGTCTTACCGAAGCTTGAAGACAGTGCCCTGAAGTTATGTGATGGGCTGTCTACTGAGCAGCGATGAATTAGACGATTTAGTAGGCTTTTCGCCACTATTTTTAGAGACCTCCATGTTTCGACGTCAGTGGAGGAGCACCGTATCCAGTTGCAGTCTTGAACACGGTCTTGTGCGACGATGCCCGTATCCAGTACCCAGAGCTATGAGGCAGACGTTCGATGAGCTCGACGAAATGGAGAATTATGGAATCACCAGGAAGAGTAAGTCTCCTTACACTTCCCCGGCTGTCGTGGTAGAGAAGAAAAGCGGCTCTAATTTTGTCAGCATTGATTACCGAAGGTTGAACAAGTTGACCGTATTCGACCTGCGACATGATCCAAAATCAAGGAGGTTCGTGCATTTTAGGTTCATTTTTACTGTACGGCAATTTCGGCACCTTTATCCGATCAATGCGTAAAAGACAACCGAATCCTGAATTGCGCGATGCTTAATAAGGATATTATCATTTTCTAAAGATGGTAGTGACGTCTAGAACGGGCATGCACTTGCTCGACTTAAATACATGTATTCCGAACAGACAGATGCTTCTGGTCGTGTCTTCGGTGCCACTTTCATGGAGGAGCCTGGGGATATTATTTCCTGAGGGCTATGCGAGTTAAAGGTAGATAGGCAGAGAAAATATTCAGAAGTAGAGAGAGAGAATCCCTAGCTATTGTTTGCATTGTATCTTTACAGTAAACAGTTTACTCTTAACCTCCTTAGTATTTGAACGCGGCGAAGTTTAAACGCTCTAGTATAAAAAGATAAGCTTTAGCTTTAAGAGGGTTTACTTTCAGTGTTGAATACATTAGGGGTAACAAGAATGTTGGTGCAGATTTTTTAAAAGACTATTTGAATGACTATTTAAACTATGGAGTTCAGAACTGCTAAATGTAACTTAAATCCTCACTGCTATGATGATGCACTGGCTATGAACATATTTATTTTGCCTAGTTAATGAAGCTGTCATACTGTGCTGTTGACCTTCCCGTGTTTTAACCTGTTTATGCAGTGCACCTGGTCTCCTAGTGCTCTTGCACAACATACCTATAATACAACTGACTTCTCGTGCTCTAACCTGTATAAACATTGCAACTGAGCCTCCCGTGTCCTCCACGCCTGTACTAAACTGTAAGTAGCCGCTGATTGGCCGACTGGAAGTGTGAATGGTTATGTTTGCCGAGATTCCGCCAGCACGTTCTTCTCTGGGATGAAAATAATAGAATAGGCATGATTCATAGAGATATTAGTTTTTGCCTTTTTTTTTTCGAAATTTTAGGTGGTTTTTTTTTTTCGTCCAATCGAGACCAAACATATTTGAGATTACCGGCATCAATTTATGCCAATGAGTATCTAGACGCCAGGAACATGCATTGGATGGCGTTGTCAGTAACAGCACTTTTTTGCGGTCGACACATTTTCGTCGCGGTGAATTTTGAAACAGTCACTTTTTTTGTCACCTGCCATTTTTCTCCAACATAATATAAAAGTAAATTGAAAACTCTTTTGTAGGGAGATTTTGATAAATTTTTTCTGATGTAAATTTCGTCTGATTCTGTGTGAAAAGAATGGTTGCTTTGCCTCTATCTGAGCTCGTCAGGCGGGTTTTGGGTGCCTACTTTTAGTTCTTGTGCTTTTTAAAATTTGAAATCTACTCTCCCACATGCAACTTCGAAAAAAAATGCCAAATCACAAGCTTCAAAAGCCTTATTGCAGCTTTGAAATGTTTGATATGGGTCTGTAATGAAATTCTAATATTCGGAACTTTGTACAAATTATAGCTATAGATAGATCTAAAGGAAATTCTGCATTGTTTTCTTTCGTGCCCCGTTTCGGCTACACCACGAGACAAACCAGGTTAGGGTCATTGAAAAAAGACTTCATCGCTGAAATTTCCCCCTAGTTGCACTAGGTTTATTACCGTATATCATATTAAGTTAATATTACGCTGTAAACGAGAAGTGCCTCTTCTATCGCGAGTGAAACACTTGTTCAGACTTTGATGATTTCATTTACAAAATCACCTAGTTAAGATAAATCGATGTAAAAATGTCAGAAGGAACCGTTGGATCCTTTTTTTTTTCGACTATAGTATAGATTAGAGAACAATGCCTTTCATCACCTCAATCTGCAAGTAGTCAAGTGTTTTAAAAGTAGCATATTACAAATTTGGCTTCTTTAGAATATCGTGGCTGTGACTTGGGGCTTGTGCAAATAAAATGATAGAATTTAGTTTGCTACATGGTGCACAGATTGGTACAAATATTCTCAGCTCCAAGACATGATGGTAGTAAAAAGTTTAATTTGAAAAGTTTGCTATTATTTATCTTGTTCTATACCCAGTTACAAGAGCGTTGACATTATCAACTAGGCATAGCTACTCTAGGTACCTTGTCTGGAACAGACATCAGAGATCATGTTCCTCCACTCAAAACTATTCTCAGTTAACCTCATAAAGTTGTTGTTTCTGCCCTTGCCTATAGCCCATGCTTAAGACTTTCAATAAAAGTTATTTTCTGTCTACCTCTACTGCATTTGCGTTCAATCTTTCCAGTGATTGCTAAGTGTTCGAAACCCTTGTGTCGGCAAATCTGACCTAAAAATGTAATTACCATCTGTCTTGTGGTTTTTATTTAGTGATCGCTCAAGATTAGTTTCTTCCAGAACCAATTCATTGGACTTATTTGTCCACGATATCTTCCTTATTCTTCTGATACACCACATCTCTATGCTTCTCCCTGTTTCCTTGTTTATTGTCTGAGAATCACTCCCATATAAAAGGATTGACCATACATATCTTTTCATTACCCTTATTTTGATTTTCATACCTATGTTTGTATTTGCCATTATATTTTTCATTTTTTGGAATGTATCTTTGGTTATGGCTATTCTTTTATTTATTTATGAAACTATATGTTTGAATTTTGTAATTTGTTTGATTTGCTCGCCTTTGCTAACGAGATTGTATTGGGGATTAGAGGATTTCTATGAGATGACCATACATTCCGTTTTCTTTACATTCAAAGACAGGCCCATTCTTTCATTCTCTACAACTACAGTTCTAAAAATGTGTGGATTTGTTCACTAGATTCTACTCTTAGAACTGTATCTTCTGTATACCTCTCCATTTATTTTTAAGCCTAAAATATCGTCAAGATTCCTTTCACTATGTAGGTTAAAATGATCAGGATACATTTCACATCCCTGACTCACACCCCTTTTGATGGATTTGAAATCATTATGTTCTTCTTCAATTCTTACAGATGCAGTTTGATCCCAGTATAAATTACTAATTACTATAAGGTCTTTCCCATCAATGTCTAATTTTTCTAGCACAAGAAACATG
Source organism: Plakobranchus ocellatus (assembly GCA_019648995.1). Lineage (NCBI taxonomy): Eukaryota > Metazoa > Mollusca > Gastropoda > Plakobranchidae > Plakobranchus > Plakobranchus ocellatus. The sequence continues at coordinate 752,960 of BLXT01002328.1, read as the reverse complement.
TTTTACTTTGTCAAAGGCCATAGAATAATCAATGAAACAAAAAAAAAAATGATCTTTTGGCATTACCAAACACCTTTCCATAAGCATTGACAAAGTGAATACTGCGTTTTTAGTTCCTTTATCCGGCATAAAACAAAACTGTTTGGTGAATATTTCTGTCAGACTCTTGCGCATTCTATGTATCAAAACACCTAAAGTGATTTTTGTAAAATGGCTCATTTAACTGATTGTTCTATTAAGTTCACATTCTGTTGCTTCTTGTGTCTTAGACAGTACTATAATAACAGATTTACAAAGATCCTCTGGAACTGTACCACTGCTTAAATTGCATGCTCTAATTATTTCTATTTTATGTTATCTGGTTCTGAGGCTTTTCAATTTTTTCATTTTCTTTATTGCTGTCACTACCTCATTTTTAGGATAGTTGGGCCTCCTATGTTTTTCTTTATTTCAGGTTTTTTGCACCTATCATCGTTGAAAAGATCTTCAATATATTCTGACCATCTGTTTAGTATTTCCTTCTTTTTCATTAAAACTGTTGCGTCTTTTGATTTGATATAGCCAGGGCTACTGCATTTGGTTTTCTAACCACTGATGCCATTAATTTTAGCATGCATGAATTCACTGTCTATCTTTAATTTTTGCTCTTATTCCTGACATTGTTGATCAATCAATTCTTCTTTTGTGGTATAGCATTTTATCTTGATTTTCTATTGTTTAAGTCTTTGTATTTGACTTCTAAATTTTTTGATTTGCGACTTTCTTCCACAAATCGATTATTTCTTTTTTTTTTAATCTATTTTTTTGCTGGGGAACGTTTTTCTCTATGTGTTCATTTAGTGCATTTTTCATTTCTGATCATAGTTTAGTTATTCTGCTTCTGGGATATTGTTTAGATGCGCATATTTATTATGCACAGTTAAAGCTATTTTTCCCTTAGTTTTTCATCAGATTTTAGTAAGTCCATTTGGAATTTAGGATCAGCCTTTGCTTTTTTTTATTTTCTTAAGTTTTATCTGTAATTTAATTAAACAAGGGCAAGATCCCCACTCAGATTAAGTTTATACGGCGATACGTCTGGATGTCTTACTTTGTCATTTATTAACTTTGTGAGTATCATGTAGTTTTAAATATAATATTTAGTTGGCAACTGTTTCCTTTGCATTTATCTGAAATTTACTCATGGCTGGAATACAATGTAAATCACAGTCGGCTCCCGGCACTGATTTTGATGTTTTGACAGCATTTCGGAATCGTTTCTGAATCAGAATAAATTTAAATTGTTTCTACTTCCAGCATCGGGGCTCTTCCAAGTCCACTATCGGCCAGGATAGTTTTGATACCAAGTATTTGTGATAGTAAAATCATTAATTTGGCACCGTTCAATTAGCCTACTTCCACGCTCATTTACAGTCCCTATGCCATTGGGCTCAACAACATCTTCTACCCTTTCATCCCCAACTTTTGCATTGAAATCTCCTATTATTATTATTATGTCTTTAATTTAAGAAAGCCCTTTGCTTTTTTCTATTTCTTCATAAAACATTTCTACTTCTACATCATCACTGTCAGATGGTGGTGCACATACTTGAATAATTCCTAGATTTAATGGTTTGGCTACCTGTTTAGCTACTTCTCCGTCTGAAATTGGACACCAACTCCCAACTTTTAGCTTCTTTAGTGACTTGGGGCTTGCGATTTTGAAATGCAAACAACAACTAAGCATAATATCGTTAAAACTTACGGTCGGCCGAGTGTAAAAACACCCTCTTCGTCCAGATCCATATAAACCCTCATGGAGTTCAGATCCAAGCCAGTAAACATTTTCGGCAAGCTTTGAATAACCTGTCCGGTCTCATTATTTCTTGGCACAAACACCTGTAAAGCAATGTAGTAATAATTAATTTTAAAAAGCCACAGTTTATCGATTTTTAATACAGTCTGAAATAATTTAAAGCTTTAAATATGGATAGTAAAAGATAAAACTTCCTTGTATTCTTTTTTTTTCTTTTTAATTAGCAAACCCTCTAACGTATACTTAATTACCTTCGTTTGGCTTTCATTATTACTTTATTAGTGTCATCTTAAATATTAAGGAAATACTCAACAGGTCTAAAGAGAGGTAAATATTACTTAAATGGACAAAGAAACCTACCCTACATCTCAAAAGTATCAATGAAAGAATTAAATATTGCAAAGAACGTGCCCCGATGAAAAAACACTATTTTAGGACGTTTATATAAATTATAAACACACAGAAACAACTATGTCTTCATCTGTGTCATAAGTAGCCTCCCTCGCAGGATCTATGAAAAGCACTGGTAATTCGGTGATGTTCTGGGACGCTGAGCTTGAACCTGTGTTGTTTAACATGATGGTCACCAAATGGCTGGCAAAAAGCAAAAAAAAAAAAAAAAAAAA
>BLXT01002328.1:652637-663819 GCA_019648995.1 Plakobranchus ocellatus | reverse complement strand
GAGAGAGAGAGAGAGGGAGAGAGAGAGAGAGAGAGAGAGGGTGGGAGAGAGAGAGAGAGAATACTTTATGACGATTTTATACGTTTCATTGCTCACTGCATACTTCACATGAAGTTGTTAAATCTCATAAATCACTGCCACGCTGAGCTAGAGTTTAGGCAGTCTTTTAAATTTGTTTTTACGTCCCCGAAGCTTTACGTGAAACTTATGAGGATAGAGTGTTTAGGCAGGAAAATGTGGTAACATCTTACTGGCTCAGAGCTCGGAAACCAGGTGATAGCCGGAAGTGACGTTGCACGCAAAGAGGCAAAGAGTCGATTTGCATTTTTCTATTATTATTACTATTACATGTATTAGCTTATGTAGTGGACGCAATCTCTAGTTAATGCATGGGTACGTGGTTGGGTCTAAAATTATTTTCTCGGTTGAAGACAACTCCTTGTTGGAGGATAAGACAAGGCAACGGAATTTGAGAACTATGGGGAATATATCCAAATTTTCAAAATATCGATATGCGAAAAATTCGCCCCTTCGCAAATGGCCTTATAACATTTTCACTCCTTAGCAACATTGTCTTTGTTCTTTATTTTTATGAATCCGTTCCATTATAAACCCGCTCATTCTGTAAGTCTACTTTTCAATCCTTATTTTTAAGACAAATGTTTTGTCGCCAGTGGCATAGATATGAATCACCTGTAGTCTCGAGATTCCTATCTTTCACCTCTGGCACAATATAGAAGCATTTAAACCCATTTTTAAAAACCTCTCGAAATCTATCCCCTCCTCCTCTTTTTGGCGGCCCATTACACGATGACTAGAATGTCCAAGCTTAGAATCCTAGAGATGAGAGAGAACCACATGAAGACACTGCCTCGGTCATTCGCCAGGTTAACCTGCCTTGAGAGGCTGGATATAGGAAACAACGAGTTCACAGAATTGGTAAGTTCCTGTTTTACCGAATTATGATAATATGGAAATTATTTCAAATACAAAGCAGCATGTATGTATATTGAGGCAATGGAGAAAAACGAAGGATGTGCATGTTATGTGATTGACTGATATGTAAATCTTAATTTTATGCATTGAAAAACTACACTAATGAACTTTGAGCCTATTGATTAATGCATTGCGCTTGTTTTTGTAATTGTGTGGGCATTTTGTGAGGAATCATCACTGGTGATATTTATTGAGTATTAGACATGAACTTTGATATGTGAATCAGGGATTGTTCAGCAGCTCTTTTATTATGTTACGATTGTGGAACACCATCTTTAAAAAACAGGCTTTAAACATACACATTTCATTTATGTCATTTTTTTTTTTCGTTTGAGAGCAATATATTCAGTTTTTCAGCTTTTGCTTTGCATGTTATTTGATCTTTTATGCAACAATGGTCATAAAACAAGAATGTATCAAAGATTGGATTAGAGAAAATTGACTAAAGAACAAAGTAATAGGGATTCTTTTGTAATTGAACGAAACATATTTTGCAACTATGGCTAGTAAATTCATTGTTCTTTGTGGCAACTCAGATACCTGAAATCTCATGAAGCCTATCACTAGAAGAAAAAAATCAATGCAATAATGAATAAAAATTTTAGTGGATGATGGCGTAAAATGTCAATCAGTTTAAATCAATCAATTTTATATTTTTTAATTGACCATGATTGTTCTGAATGTTAAAGAAACCATGCATCCTTTTTAATTTGTTATGTCTTTTCCATTTCCTTGGCCAGTCTGACGTAGTCGGTGGATTGACCAGCCTGTTAGAGTTGTGGTGTGACAATAACCAGATTATGTCAATATCATCAGTAAGTACAGATACGTACGTACAATTTTAAAACATAAATTTTACAGGCACTTTTTATATGGCTGTTCAAACTTTCTGTTTTGTCTTTCTCCTCGGACAGTATTGGTGCTATTAAATTTGAAGTCTACAAATTCGTAGTACATAATAATATGTTGTTGATACTGAAAGTACAGTGTGTATTTCTCGCAGATGATTCTTAGATTAAAATTCTGCTTGTTGCCACTTCGCTTTGCCCCAATTTAGCCGTTTGGAGTTTTAATTGTATAATGGATGTCATTATAATGTCAGAGAAATTGTGTTGTTTTAATTTTTGACAATCAAAACACATGTTGGCTATCTTGTTAGAGTAAAGACTTTCTCCGGATAGCAGTCAAAATAGAGACATTCCTGTATATTTTTATATTGCATATATTGCCTTAATCATACATGAGAGTTCAATGCCATAATGCATTATAATGATATACAATAGCATCATATCATTTCTTGTTAGTTAATATGGGTTTTTATTATCTGTATGTTTTTATTCTTGCTTTTTATACTTTAAATTCTGTCTTAATAAGGAGTTTTACTCTCAGTTATTCTTTTTCAAGCAAAACCTGATGTTATTTTTTAAATACTGAGTTTATATAGGCGACATGAGTACCAATCAAAGTTTGTTGAATCCACACATCTTAAAATACTTTACAGCTTTTACTAAATGTAAATTAGTTTAAAAAAAGAAACTTTTATCCATGGCCTTCAATATTTTCAATTCATAAGACTGTAATTTCTCTTTAAGTATCATGTACTTGAAACAATGCCTTTTGTAAAGCAGTCATTTTAACATTATTTTGTTGATGTTACACAAACGGACATATTTACAGTCAAAGTGTGATTCAGGGTTTACTCAAAAAAGCTGGTTGTTTTATCTGTCTTAAAGACATGTACTTCGAAGACTTTGAAAGAGAAGCTTGGCATGGGAACTGTCAATTGTCAGTTTTGCTGCTGTGGCCCACTGCCTCTATTAAGTAACCATTAACTGCTTTCATGTTTCCCACATCCACCCCTTTCCTACAGTCAATTGGGCAGCTAAAACAGCTTATGTTTCTGGACACTAGCAAGAATCAACTGCAGACACTCCCAGCTGAAATTGAAAGCTGCACATCCCTTGCTGACCTTCACCTAACCTCTAACAGCCTTCTCAGCCTGCCTGATTCCATAGGTGAGTGAGCAGCAGCCAGGATACCGGTTAAAGTATTGGGTATTTTCATCCCATATTTTTAAAATAAGTACTTGCAGATCTATGTTATATATAGATAAATACATGTGTGTGTGTCTGTGTGATATATACATATAAATATATATGTATATAAGGCAATGCCTTTAATACTTTTTAAGTGTATATTATCTTTCATTTTTAATAAAATTGTCTTCCCTTATGCAGGCAATCTCAGTAACCTCACTACGCTGAAAGCAGATGATAACCAGTTGACAGCACTGCCCAAAACTATTGGCGGGTAGGTGAAGGATTTTGTCAGTTGTTCATTCATGGGTGAAAACCTGTTTTTCAATGACAATTTTTTTTCTCAATGAACATAAATTTTGAAACTGAATTGATTTGAATTAAAATATCTCAAGATTGTCCATGTTGTCAAAATATAAAGTGATGCAGTTTGTGGTGGTAGGGCAGAGACACTTTTTTAACCACTTACCTCACTGTTGTGAAGGAGTACATGTCATTTGTTTATGATAGTATGATACTGGTATAGGGATGTTGTAGATTAATTTAAATAACGTTTCCCCTATATTCAGCACCATGCAATGCAATTTAGATTGCTATAGTTTTCTTATATTAAGTTCGCTTGATATCTCATATATATTTACTTCTTTTCTTCATAATTAGGTTTAAGGGATAGCATAGATTCAACAAAAGATTTCATCTCGAATTGAAGTCCAAGAATATAGTGACTACAGATACTTTTAGGATAGATAGGTGCCACATTCCACCCTCGAGGATGATCTAAATTACATTTATTAGAAGAATCAAGAGATGTATGTCAATGATTGGTCCTAGATCGAGGCATATGGCTTATTTGGCATATAGGACTAAAATAAAATGATCTGTAGAGATTCTACTAGACCAATATTTAATATGCAATATCGAGAAATTTAGATTTAAGTGTCTAGAAATTATGGGATGGCCTTCCAGGCTTGCTCCATATCAATTTTCAATTTTATGACTTGAGTTACAGGAATGAAAAGACTAACCCTTAGAGATATGATGATATGATGCCCATAATCAAGTATGCTTTGGGAGATACCTTAGCTAATTGTAACTTTAGATGGTTTGACCATATAATGTTTGGACCTCCATTGTTGAGTTTCACCCACCACAATGAGCCAGGGATAGGGTGGTACCTCTATGAATGCGCCAGGGTTAGGGAGGCACAATGTGCCCATGATTCCACTTTCAAAGTTAAAAGTATTTCCAGAGCCAGTCTTTTCAACTTCTATGCCTCCAAATCGAATTGAAAAAAGTATTCTTTACAAATAATTCTTTGGAATGTCACATTTTTTGTTTTGGCAATGCACCTTTTTAAAAAAATATTTTAATGACCTCCATGTGAAATCAACTGGGCTTGCCATTCTTGAGTTCTCTGTTCTTTTGAGTATGATAAATGAATTTGCTGACTTTTTTCATTCTTTACAACCCAGAGCATACCCTGTCCTAATCTTTTAGTGTCTAATATTTGCACATTCTTTCCCTTTTTTTTTCCTTTTCCAGATTGTCCTCTTTGTCAGAATTGAATGTGAGTGCTAATGACCTGGAAGATTTGCCTGCCAGTATTGGGCTGCTGAGGAATCTCCGCACATTTTATGCTGACGAAAATTTTCTGCTATCTTTACCTGCAGAGGTGAGTCTCACTGACTTTGTAAGTCAGGTATCTGAATGTATTTCATTTTTCTTTTTATCTAGGAGTTACTGTAGTTACTGTGCTGCCAATCACCTAAATTTACAGTGTATTTGAGAAGGCTTTCTCATTGTATCTTATCTTATCTAACTTTGACTTTTTGTTCTTCTACGATTCTTAAGATTCTTTAGAAAGAGGTAATTGGATTCATCATGGCCATAAATTGCGAAGAGAGTTGGGAGACTAATTCTTTTAGTATAAGTTGTGATAACATTTTCTTCATATAAATTTCCCAGTAAAATCTCAGGGTTGTTTTTCTATATTATTTTAGAAGGCTAAAAGTAGGCTAAGTAAAAAGTTCTTAAAAGTTGCAAACCATATCAAAATAAACTAAAGCTTTTCTGCCACAATTCAGTGAAAGTTGGAATCTAATTCCACAAATGGCGCCAGCTAAAATGGAAAGAAAAAAGTTTGCATCCATTCATGAATAATTTATTACTGAGCGCGGGGAGCAATGAGGAAAGCATTGAGGTCTCACTGTCTAGTTCTGTATTTGGTTTCAATACTTGCCTAGAAAAAGCATTGACTTTTGAGCAACACATATTGTATTATTTTTTTTACTCTTTACTAAGACACATATGATGGCACTTTAACACATATTAATGCACCCACCAGCGACAGTGGAAAAGTAATCATAAATTTATTTTGTTCATACAGATCGGCAGCTGTACTGGCATCACTGTATTATCCCTGCGCAGCAACAAACTCACATATGTGCCTGATGAGATCGGACGCATCCCAAGATTACGCGTGCTGAACCTAAGTGATAACCAGCTACAATGTTTGCCTTTCACTATTATCAAACTCAAGGAATTACAGGCTTTGTGGCTCACAGAAAACCAGGTCTGGTACATTTGCATATTTAATGTTGCTTACTTTGCTATTGGATTTGTTTCTAGTTTAAGTTATTGTCAGTTGTTGTCTCTTCATCAACGCTATCATTATTATTATTGTCATCTCTATGATCACGATTTTTTGTAATCATCACTACCACCATCATCACTGTCCTTTTCATCATTGTCACAATGGTTATTGTTACCATCATTACTATCATTGTGTCAAACTTGACATTGTATTCTGTTCATCTTTATAACTGAACATAAGCTCTTTACAACAACAAAATAAGGCATTTGACCCCTTAGGAACAATTCTAAGCCCTTTGTTGGGTATGTCAGTTATTACCCGAAAACAAGTGGGACAAGTTTCAAAGTTGATAGAAAGTATTAGGCTTATTTTAGCTTTGCCAAAAAACTTGATATTTGTATAAGGATAAAAACTAAGCCACTTTATTTCATGATGTAGAGAATGACCTCATTATCATGGCTGCTTTGCTAGACATGATATAAAAGCCTTAATTTTTTACACAGGGAAAGGCATAAAATTGGCTGTGTTTTCACCAATTGAAACTTTTTCTGTGTTTATCATTAACAGCATAAGAGCAGATGTAATGCATACAATTTTTATGCTATTACTTTGTTGCACCAGGTTTTTTTGGTTTTTTTTTTTTGGGTGGGTGCAAGGGATTCAAACTTTTTGAGTGACACTAGCCTCTTTGAAAGTCAAAGTCAAAGCTATTTAGGTGTAATTGTTAAATATAAAAAATTAAAAGCAATATTATTTTAGAACTCTAATTGCACAGGTTGATTCCTTATTGCCAATTCCTTATTCATTCTAGAGTTTTTTACATAATATATGATCAGATTTCAAAGTTTTTAGACTAGATCTGCAATTGCTTCATAGGCCGATTGGTTCCATTGGCAAAGCATCAAATTGGGACACAAAAAACAGAACCCTGTGCCCAAAAAAGTGTTTCTAAATCTAGCTTAAGGATCTTGTTGACAAGTGTCTTCTTTGTCGTTACTTTACATATCAATTCACTTGCCATTGCATCCTATGTTGCAAGATTGTATATTGTTTGTGGTGCTTCTTGAGTGATGATCTTGCCCACTTGTGATTATATTACATCATTAGAATTTAAAATTTAAACTCTAAATATGCACGATTTTTAATTAGAAAAATGTTCTGGTTGTGAGTCGGAAGTCAAAATGGATCTTTTTAACAAAAGCCATTTCAAAGAAAATTCTCAGTTTGGTGTCAAATGCAAGATTTTTGTACCCTAAAATTGTCATCTTTTCCTTTACTATTTATCATGAGTAGACTCCAAAACTTCTCATCTGTTAATAAATGATTGTTTTCTCCCAACTTTCTTTTTTGACTTCTGACTTATTTGCTGACATTTAAAAATTTGAGACATTAAATAATTGTTATCACAAAATTTTGAAAATGTTATGGCAAAATTTGGTTTTAAATGGCGAAATTTTGTGCGGACAGCATAATGCATTAGTAATAGTAATCACTTAGGATAGATTTTTGTGATAGTTAATTATTACCTTTATGCTTTTGTAGCTCCTAATATAAAACTGAAGAGCTGAGTCCCTCTCTTCCAATGATTTCCCTTCTAATTTTTGTTATTTTATCACATTTCTGAGCTCTTCAAGCATCAGATACAAAGACTTATATATTTACTAACATTCAGATCTGAGGCTATTCAGCCTCCGTCTCACTCTTATATAAAAGCAAAACCCAAAGGATTAGGGTCGGCTATAGTTAAAACTACCCTAATAATTACATGTATTTAACATTTACAACATATTTTCATCTATAAATCAGAGTGGTGGGTGAAAGGTCCCTAACTCTTCTCTAAGTCTATTTGATCTTGACACTACTGCTTCTAAAGTCCAACTAACCAACAAAGTGCCCTATCTCCACTACGAGGAGAGCTCAAATTCACCAATGACACTCATGAAAGTTATAGCTAGTGGCCAGTGCCAAATTCTCTCTCTCTCTCTCTCTCTCTCTCTCTCTCTCTCTCTGAAAAGAATACATCATGGCAAAAAAAATACTGGCCCAACAATGTAAAGCACAATATAGGCCTACTTAATTAAGTCAGGATGGGTGCATAAATGAACATGGCTGTGTGCTGCATTGATTTTGACCTCTCCTAAGTTTCATGAGTATGTGTTTTGGCTATTACTAATTTGAGGTCTAAATTACTAATTTTATTCTCTTGGATTACTGAATTGTAATATCCCAACTAGGCAGATATGCTCATCTCACCTCTCACCCCCTCTCCCCATTTTTTATCCAGACACGACCTTTAATCCCCCTGCAGTCGGAGCATGAGCCAGACACTGGCAGGAAAATCCTCACTTGCTACCTCCTACCCCAGGGAGAACTTCAACCCAATGGTGAGTAGAGTCGGTGCTCTCTCTCTCTCTCTCTCTCTCTCTCTCTCTCTCTCTCTCTCTCTGTCTCTCTTTTTCTCTCTTTCTCTTACCATTTAAGAAGTATAGATGTATATCTGCTATTGCCAACGAAGACTTAATCCATTAGATATTACATTTCATTTGCCTTGACATATTAGAATATTAAGTCAAAATAACTCTATGATTTCATGTCCGAAGACTCTGCTCTTTTCAAATCTTTTGTCATCTTACTAATTGTAAACTTCTCTTTTAAATTTTGAAACATTGCCTTCCATTTGATTTCATCATTTAGTTAACACCTTTGTGCTATTGAATTAAATTCTATTTGTGCTTAATGGAATTGTCTGGAGAAAGGGAGAGCGGTGATGTACTTATTACTGCAGTTCTAAATTTGTTTTATGTTCCCTAAGTTTTTTACATGGAACTGTGCTGTTCTAGTAAATATGTGGCTATTTTAAATTTCTAAGATCATCATTTTAAGAGTACATCACTGCATGTACATAGCTTCCTTTAAAAACTATTCGGACATAGGTGCAAGTTTTAAAACCCCATTTTCCATGTAAGCTACATGTAATTGTCAAAGCACACACACAAAAAAAACTAGGAATCTATATTGAAAATATTGTCTCATTATTTTGCAATGGGAAATCATTTTTTTCCATTTCAAAGATCCATACTTGAATCTGCCTTTGCCTGATGCTTCAATTTCCTAGTTTTTTTTATTTTTTTCCTTGCACATTCATGACCCTATTTGAGCAGCCTGTATTTTTTATTTTTTTATTTTACTCAAAAACACCAGATAATTGTCTGGTAGTGAATGTTTTACCAACAAATATTCCATGCGATTGACTTTCTCTTTTCTCACACAACATGGTTCCAATTTCTGTTCTAATCGACTAGGTATGTTTCACCTTCTCTTTCTGTTTCTGGTAGATTGTGTATATCACTGGGTTTTTTTCTATTTCTTATGTACCAGATGAACGAGATCCTAGTGGAGACACTGCCAGTTTCCATGCATCGATGTGGGATGAGGAACGGTTGCAAAGACAACAGATACATTTTGATTTTGCTGATGATTCTGAGGAGGAGGTTAATGCATGATTTATGAGTTAAAGTTGGCTGCATTTTCTTTTTTTTCCAAGTTTCTGCATCATTCAATTTTTTTTTTTTTTTTTCAAATCAGTAAATGTTTTAGAGACTGGACTTTTTCTTGGTAATGATTAGATTATAGATGGGAAGAATCTTTGTGTTTTTATTTAAGGAAAAGAAATACTTATTTGTTTCTCTTGTTTTTTTTTTTTTTGTGGCTTAAATAAATAAATTAATTTTGTGCCTGCCGCTAAAAAGCAATGATGCTCTGCAATGTATATGTAAATATGATTTATGCTTTAAGATATTTGGCATGGTCCAAACGTTAGTTTAAAATTGAAAAGCTAATTCTATCTACATTCAGTTAATTACAACTCGTTATGAACTTTGGGATTATAGGTAATTGAAGAATTACTGTAGTATTGCAATAGTGTTGGTGATCTTGTAAATTAAAAAAAAATGTATGTGTTAAGATGCTGACTGCTACGTATTAGCTTGGGGCTGTTTAACTTTTACTTACCTCTAACATTTCCTAGGGTACCCTTGTGCGCTGCCCAACACCATATCCTAAGGAGATGCGGGGGAAAGTTCGCCATGCTCGAAATCTGGCCATGAGGCAGATGGTTGGGGTAGGAGGTGGTGATGTGAGAAGGCCATCTTTGTCCTCTTTCCCCACAGCCATTGAAAGTGGTTATGTTGGTGATAGGACTGGTGAGGCTTTGGCACTGCGGAAAGACCATTTAGAGGTACATACAAAACAGGCAAACAAAATTTTGCTGTGCCTCAATATAAAGAGCAAAATTGAAACTAAAATTAAGTTGGTTTTCTTTGCTTTAATACCAGAAGCAATTTCAAAACCAAAATCATGTTTTGGATGATAAAGACATCGGATACTTTTTTTTTTATCTAGAAAGAAAGCACATATCTTAAAGGCCAATTTTCTCTCTGGGAATATAGAAATTACAATACAAAAATGCAGAAGTGAGCAAAGAAGAGCTTATCTTAAAAAACAGAATGGATGACTACCTTTAAACGACTTCCACAGTACATTGACTCCTTTGAAGAATGGAGGAAAAAAACGAGTGACAAAATCTGACCACCGAAATTTGCTTCACATTTTCCACATTTTATTTTGTCTTTGTTTCATTTTGGTCATAAAAAAAAAAAAACAAAAAAAACATTGTATCAAGACAACCATTGCATAATCAGAGATTTCATAAAAACTGATCACTCAATTCCCAATAGCTGACTTTAAAAAAATCTTTAAGTGTATATAAATCGGTGAAAATAAAAAATGTATAAGAAATGTCTTACAATTCAGAAATAGACACAGTTCCTATTGAAATGCAGAGGGTGTTAAAGAAAGGGTTATGGTGTTTAAGTCTTTGAGTTAATGTCCAGATCTAGATTTAAATTTTGATCAACATTCTCAGTACTTTCTTCTTTATATTCCCTAGATCTAGATCTAAATCTAGTGGCATTCTTCTCTTCTTCTTTTATTCAATTTCAAGCTCCACAGAAATCTTCACAGCCAGTTACATCTTTCTCCTATCTTTAAGACTTTCAATACCCCACTTTTATCACGCTAGCCATTGTAAAAAAGCAAACTCTTTAAAAAATTAAGGCTTAGACTGTCAATCACCATACCATAAAAATGAAACAAAAGTCCCATGTCTGTGGAAGTGGTGGATTTTTTTTTTTTTTTTTTTTAGTTCCTTTATTCAAGCAAATACACTGATGTGATTTTTTGTGATTGTCTGATAAGAAACTATATCAGGTGTTATAGTAAATTAATGATTAAACATTTTTTCGTGGTGTAAATTTTTCTGCAATTTGTTCATGTGTATGACAGGATATTTCTGTTCAAAGTTATGGATATTCTAAGATGGCTGAGAGCCCAGATGTACGCATTCAAGAGGCAAGAATTACTTTATCTGCTGCCCCTACCTCTCCTTCACATCGCCTATACCGGGCTGATAAGGTGAGAGACCTTCAGCAGTATTAAGTGTTTGTTTTTACTTTATTAATCATCATGATTTTTTTTTTTTTTTTTTTTTTTTGGGGGG
>BLXT01002328.1:588597-620843 GCA_019648995.1 Plakobranchus ocellatus | reverse complement strand
GGGGGGGGGCTTACTTGTATACTAGAACTGTAGTAATCTGGAGAAGTACATTATTGTAGTTTCGTATGTGTTGATAATGATTCTTGCGCTGTGCACTGCTCTTAGGCCTATAGCCTATACAATATAGGTCTTGATATTAATTATTGCAAGCCGCAAACAGCCAACAAAGGCAATTATCTGGTCCATCCCTGTGTTTATACTCGCCACTGTCATTATCATCAGCACCGAAACAGACAAACAACTAAGAAACAATAAGAAAGACACAAAAATGAAGCAAACACTTCCAGCACCTATTCCTTTTTTTCCTAGTCCATCTCCTCTTCCTCCTCCTCTTTATTGCTGATATCTCCACCACAGTTATCACAAAGAGCTTCTTTATGACAACATTCATAAAAATGAAAACAACATATAACTAAAACAGGATTATCGTAACTTTGTAACTTGGCTATATTCAAAAGCAATAAAGCTTGCTGCTGCTGCTCCTGCAAATTAAGCTGCACTTGCAGTTAGCACTGCTGGTGAAGTTGCTATTGCTGGTGCACCCTTAGCTGCACGTTTTGTTGGTGCTACTTCTGTAAGGCTCTATTTCTTTTATTTTCTTCTGCCTTCTTATTTTTTTCCTTTCATTTGTGTCTCTTTCTGCAATTTGGCATTTTTATCCTTTACTTTAGCCATGATATGTTCTTCAGAAGTGAGCAAACGGTGTGATATTTTTCTTTCAGAAGGTGCTTTAGGTATTGTGGGAGTAGACACTGGTATGGCAAAAATGTCCTCAATCTGTCAAGTTGTTGTTGTCACTTCTTCACTGCCTCAAGGCAACACGCCTGTATAGCTTTTATGAGCACGTCAGATTCATCTAATGCAAGTTCACTCAACAGCGGTAGTTATAGGTTAATTTATGTTGTCTGATGGTGGGTTGACGTCAGTGTCATGAGATTGGTTATTAGATGCAAGTTCACTCAACAGTGGTGGTTCATGGTTAATTATGTCCTATGGTGGTGGGTTGACATCAATATCTTGAGATTGATCCCAATCAAAGTTCAATTGAAAAGGTGATGCAATTGATACAGTGTTGATCAAGCCCCTCCAGCATCCATCTCCTGGTATTCCATTTTTGAAGGGAGTTTGAATGCCTGCTTGCCGCACAAAACACCCCATTTTCCCCCAAAACATGGCTTTTGGGCGTGGGAAGCCATTTTCAGCGGCGTCTAGTGTTTTCTTCACTATTTGTGCCTCAATCTCTTTTGAGATGACGGGGGCTTTCCCATCTTTTCTCCAAACTTATTGCTTGCCTTCTTTTTTGACATCACATTTGCGATGGTCTACAATGTTTTTTTGAGACCAGTATCCATTTCAGTCCGGGCCAAATCAATTTATCATTTGCTCCTCCTTGTCCACCCAGCGCCAAAGGGGTAGCTAGGTCTCTTAAGACCGGGCGAAAGTAAAGGCGGCAAGGAAAGCAATGGCAAACTACCTCATAATGCCATATGCCAAGAACAATCAGGACCCTACTCCTGGTTCCCTGATGCTTGGACTAAGTATGGACCCAATTTACTTTTTTTTTATACATGCAAGTCCTCTTGTAGGCATTCTTGGACTTTTGCGCTATGTGGAAAGAAAGTGAAAAAGTTTGACTATTATTCTTTTACCTTCATTAGAGCCTTGCAAAGACCTAGATTAACAATAAAAACTGCAAGACATGCCTCTCCTCCCAGCAGCTGAGGTGCAACGGGTACTCTGCCCCTGCCTTATGTCCCCTCCCCCTACCCTTATTGCCTTCTGCCTAATCTTCTTCATGGCTCCTTTGTAGGATTATAGACATGGTATCTCAGCAATTACATGTCCATGTCACAATGGACCCACGGGTGTCTCTTTTTTAGAAGACCCCGTGTTGTAATTTTGAAATCCTCATTATTCTATGTGGAGAATTAGGACACTTTTTCATCCCATTTATAAGGCATAAAATTCACTAAAACCTCACATTTTTCACTTTCAAACATTACATTGAAAATCTAGGATAATAAAACATCTATGTGTTTAAGTGCTAAGTCAATGCTCTAAGAAATATTACCTCACCTCACGATGTATGCCAAACTTTGCAAAACACTGTAAACAAAGGCTACAAAAGAACAGGATGTTTTTGGCATGCGTTTATGGGTAGGCACTATGCATATTTTTAGCAATTACCTCATGTTTTGCAAGGGAAGCTATGCTGCTTTTGAATATATATTGTAAACAATTTGTTTTACACAAGAGGCGTTGTTAAGGCGAGTAATATACCATGAGTGTTGAAATAGGTACAGTCTATCCTATTCGTCAGCCAAGAGCACTAAAAAATAGCATGTTAGCTCACTGTTAACATGTTATAAACTTAGATTATCAAAAACATCTGTCATGGCTAGCAGAAGAACAAAAAAGAAATTTATTCCAGTCATAGTCGTAACTTATAGTTGCAATATAGGATGGATCACAAAAAGTATTTTTTCTCTCTTGCTTTTGTATTTCTACAAATTAATTTTCTGTAAATCATCAGTCTAATATATCTGGAATTTATTGCGATATTGTAATGAATAACATTGTAGAATGATTTTACACAATTGAAAATGGCAGGGTTGAACTGATTGAAAACACTTTAGTTTTTAATACTTCATATCAGTGGCTCTAACTCTGATTGGATTTATAATCGGTACTGTGTTTATCTGCATTTTCCTGAAAAATATGGAGAAAATTGAATATTTTAAAAATATAATTATACAAGATCAAGAATAGCATGTTTGAACTTATTGAGGGCAGCTTTGTATTAGCTAGTCTTAAAATCAACCCAGATGTACTGATGTAAACAAAATTTTATTAAACTGCTTATCTCTCAAAGCTGTGTCATTTGACTTTTTAAAGTAGGCTTCAAAAATCACTTTTTCTTTCAGATTAGCAACTATCCTACTCCATTCATATTTTTCAATTTAATCTAGATGTGCGAAGACGACTTGAATTGATACAAGACTTCGATATGCCAAGTTTGAGCAATTGTGTGAAGGTCTCACCAGATGAACAGTTTATATGTGCAACAGGTGACAATCTGATTTTCATTCAAATTTAAGTATTATAAATAAAAGGTAGTATAGATCTGGGACCAGGATCTGGAAGAAATATTCCACTAACCATGGTTTTACAATACCTATGTTGTGTGTGGATCTTATACAGTGACTGTTGCCCCTGTTAGGCAAGTGGATGCAAACATGGAAAAACATACGTAGCATTTTCTTAAGCAGAGATCATGCTAACAACAACAGAATTTTTATGACTTCAAATTTAAAATGTAGTAGGAGAGACCATAAATATAAAAGCCTGTGTGTCGTTGCTTTACTTTGAATATTTAAATTTTTGGAACATTTTTACCATCATCCATAGTTTTTTATGCTAATCTATTTTTTTTAACTTATACAAGTATATTTTCTCATTTAACTATTTTTTTAACAATATTCAAACCTACATCTAATTGATTTTGAACCCCTAGGAAACCAATTTTTGACTGGCTGATCAGTTATGATTTAAATAAATAAATACTTTGTTAAAGTACCTCTAATCTCAAAATTATACATAAATTTTTTGCAGGAACTTATAAACCTCGTTTCAGGTGTTATGATGTCTATGAGCTGTGCCTTAAATTTGACAGAGGGCTGGATGCCAGTGTTGTTGATTTTCAGTTTCTCTCAGAAGATTATAGCAAGGTAAAGTTCTTCAACTGAAACTGGTTCTAAAACATGATTTAAAATACCGTTTTTGAAAAGTATTTTGTGTATATTACAGTATATAATATGTTTAATTTTTCAAACCAGATGGGTAAGGAATAAGGAGCAACAACATATAGAAAAAGTTATAAAGTAGCTTAAGACGGAGAGGCATTTAAATTCAATTGAGTATATGCGTTCTTCAACACGGTTCCTTGAAAAAACATTTTCCTACAACTTTATTTTGACCCCATATTTTTCCCCCTATAATTCCTATGAGCAATGCATGGAATCTTCAAAACTCTGTCATGAATTTAGATTCACAGAAGGTTTTCTTTAATTTCAGCATAATGTTGACCTGATCAATGTGGCAAGCATGGTTTCAACATATGTCACATGTCATCGTCTTTCTCATTGATTTGTAAGAAATTGAAATATTATAATTTCAATTTTATGAGGCATAGGCCTAAAAATCTCCAAAAACTCAGCCTCCTTACATGCATATTATTTATGAGTGATTTCCCTGGTAGAATTCCAAGAACAAGATAAATATAGATATTATTGTAAATGGTTGAAGTAGCGTATATCAGAAAACCAAGTTTGAAATCCCAGATACGTAATCCATCAATCTTAAACTTTGAAATGATGGACTCATTGCTCACAAGTAAAATTATCAATACATCTACTTAGGGTACAGGCTGTCTATATATAATGGATTAGATCTAAGTCTCGGCTTAAGCTTTGATGTGCTTTCTAATTTTCACTTAAAAAGAATTTTACTTCAAACATTTGGATTTATCGAAGAAAAATGTTTCGACCTCCTGTTCCACTCAGTCTAGATACATAGTTACTTGAAGTATGTATGTGTAATTGTAGGTATATCTAACCAGTATTGTTCAAGTCCAAATGTATTGGATTGAGATGTGGCTGAAATGAGCTCTTCGTCTAAAATCTATAGATTCTTATTATAATTTTTATGATCTATAAGTTTTTTTCAAAATCATGGCCAAATCAAATCTACACATAGATGCATATTTTAATCCTGGATTTATTTATCTGTTGTTGCCTATGTAGATTAGATAGTTATACTTTGTTTTGACTAGACATAGCTTTTGGTACTCTAGACCTAATTATTCAAATTCATATTAATCTAAAAAAAAAAACAAAAAAAAACATCAGCCTGCAAAAGCTCACCAAATGTTTTCAAAACTGGCTAAGCATTTTTGCCATAAGAAGTAATATGAACCTTTGTAAGCATCTGAAAGAGTATCAACAAACGTGTATGATGAGAACGTCTGTATCACTTTCTATAAGAACTCCAGAAAGGGATTAGCATAGCACTTAAATATGCTTACGATTTTGGACATTCCAAACACCTGAAAATGACATGCATTCCACTAATACTTATTTTCATCACAAAATCCAAAATTTTGCGTCATCAAAAAGATTTGACTGTGCCTTATATAGTGGGCATAGATTGAGGTTTTTCGAGGAGTGAGATAAGATGGAGCGATTCCATCAGTGCAGTACATCATTTCTAAGCCTACATACCACTGATTGATAACACATTGATGGTCAGCCATTTGCACTATAACATTATGCTGCTGGACTAGGTGTTTTTTGAACAGGCTTTATCTTGATGAGGAAAACAATTAGAAATTTTTTATAGCAAATTTTAAATTAACAACATAAAACTCAAATTTCAATTTGAATGCAAGTAAAGTTTTCTGTTATAACCTGTTATCCTTTGACCAATGATTTGGTTAAGGTTTATTACTTAGTATCCGGAAAAATATACAGAATGTACTGAAAGTAAAAAATAATAGCCTAGAAAGTTAGGCTTAACCTAGTGCTTTGCAAGGCCTAGGCCAGTAGCAGTGCTGAGTAGTACATCTACTATTACTAGACTTTAGAACATTATGCCAGTAGGTTTTACAAAGTTGCTGGTAGTTGGAATTAATCGAAGAAGATGGGAGACTACAAGGACCTCTATTTCTTATGGAGAAGAAAGTGTGTTTTGCTGTCAAAATGAAAAAAAAAATCACAATATATTGTGAAAATGTGTATCACCGCCAGGAATTGCAGTTTGTGGCTTCGATTTCCTACAAGGACCAATTGAATTTTGTAGGCTTGGCCCTAGACAGTGACTGATCAACACTGTTCTTATGATAAGTAGAATCTGCAGATAGATCTAGAACTAAATATTTAACCAGGTCTGTGTATCTTTAAGTCTCTTCAAACTACCAAAAAGAAATTGCCCGATACAGAAGTTCCAACTCTCAAGAGAGGACAGCATTGTTTTTGGATGGAATGTACTAATAATTCTGTGTTACTTTACAAGGACAGACTAGGGGACAATTCATTATCTAATTGAGAAAAGTGAGTAAAATAAAGTTATGATGGTGACATTGAAATCAGTAACCACAAGTTGATCGAATCATTGTGGCAGAATTTTAATTTTAAATTCAATGCACAATATTCCATCTCCAGACACAGCACATAATTCTCAATTCTTACCTGAACAGAATCAACCCTGAACACCCTCATTTGTGTGATAAACCACAACAAAAACCAACAGAGAATCTCTGTTTGAATGCCTCAAGTTCAAGGGCCTAAAACAAGACAACTTTTCCCTCCCAATCCTGATATAGGCAATACTTGATTTTCCACACAGGAGTGACTTCTGTGATAGCAAAAGAAAAATTAATATATGCATGATTTTCAACGAAAAACAAAACTGTATATTTCAAACTGAATCTTTGTAAAAAAAAATAAAGAAGCTTTTAATTTGAGGGTGATAATTTTGATTGCAGCTGAATTTTTTCGTCGCTTGATTGATAGGATTTTATTCAGCCGATTACTGTGGATACCTGTTATGTACTAAGAATTTATCATTTTTTTTCTGACAGAATTCTTGGCAGTTGTGATAATTTTTTGTTTTTTTTTGTTTTTGCCAAAATGTATTGTTCGTTTCATTTTACTCACAGTGAGAAAACTATTGTTTACCTCAGGTTTGCTTCTTGCAAGATGATCGATATGTAGAGTTTCATACACAGTTTGGTCGACTTATGAGGATGCGATTACCCAAATATGGCAGAGATCTCTCTTACTACCCTCCCTCTTGTGATATGTTCTTTGTTGGTGTCAGGTAATGTGTCTTTTTGGCTAAATGATATTTATTCAGCAACTTGCAAAATATCAGTTTCTAAATGTAATCTTCCCTGTATGTCACATGCAGAAAATGTCTGTGTATCTTCAGATTTTCATATACTTTGAAGAAGCTCACTCTACACACTGGGACTCTCAGAATGCTTCAATAGGCCTTTTTTTTTGTGCAAGTCAGCTGTTACAGAAAAATAAAAATTAAAATGTAATTTTGAAAATTGATTTGGAAAGTTGTGCCCCTCCCCATATGTCATGAGCTGAACATGGCTCAGTGGTAAAACTAGTAGGCTAGGCCTATTCACCAAGTCCACAAAACTTCCAAAGACCTTCTTACCAAGATTTGCTTGGGTTTATCTTTCATAATTTGGGTGTATATGTTCACCATACTAAGCATACAAGAAAAATTCTAAATGTACCCAACTGAGAGTGCATTACTCTGAAGATTTAAATATGAAAAGATATTAAATGTGGTCAATGATAGGTATTTTTTCACTTTTGCTCCACAAATGCTTGTTGAAGGGGTCAATCATATTCATTATTTTCATATTGATTACAAAGCTTGCTTTCCTGTTGAAGCAATATGGAATGGCCATATGGCTAGGCTATTGTGCACGTGAGCTATTGCTTGCAATTTTTTTGTTTTACTCTACCAAAGTGTGGGTTGAAAACAGCTCATGATGTAATGTATTGTGTGAAAAGTACGATGAAGGTTAACTTTTCTGCACATTTTTGAGGTTTTTTTTTAATGTATTTTATGGTTGACCATTGTTTGCAACTTTTCTTTTTTTCATCTTTCTAAATAAATATTTATGTATATAATTTATGTGTGTATGTATATTATATTTAAAATTTTTTTTTTTTTAAGCTCTGAAATTTACAGAATCAATCTTGCAAAAGGCAGATTTATGAAACCTCTACAAACACAAGCTATGTGAGTTTTATTGGTGTATATATCTAATTTGAATCTTATCACTTAGCACATTGACTATTTGTTCCAATTTTTCCTCATGAACTTTTGATTAAGTATTTCTCACATGCAATAAAATGATTGTTCAAAACGGTATGATCCAACCTGGTGTGCCAATTATTCTTTTTTTTTTTTTTCAATTATTAGTCCATTAACCTCTCCTGGACTGATGCCATGTTGTCACATGAAAGCTTGATTGGGTCAGATTACCCAAAATTAGAGCTATGAATTAGTTTAGGACTATAGACCACTGTAGATCTAGCCAGAATATAGGTCTTGAGCTCATAAATATGGAGATTGAAAAGTTTACAAGTGTTGTGCAATATTTTAATCTAAAGCTCAAATCATTATCAGTCTTTTCATCATATCAGTAGCAAGGGCAGTAGTAGCAATCACGTTATAGCAGTATCAGCAACAATTCCATCAGCCATGATCATGTCAGCAATAACTCTTTGTTCACCTTCTGGAAAGTAATCACTGTCATTGTATGAGTCTATGGCTATTTCTGCCATAAACTGTCAAACAAAGATCTGTTGGTGACGATCTTTATATATTATTGCTGTATTTTCCTATCTCTAGACCAAAAATGCGATCGCTTTAGAAAAAAAAATGCGGCCACTACAGAAAAACTAGCATTGCTGGAAAGTCAAAGATTTGGTGCAAGATAGATTAGAAAGAGAATACTTAGAAACTCTAGGTCCTGGTCGCTTCATAAGCCGATTGTTTAACAAAAATCTGCAATTTGGATTGATTTGACCAAATCATCCCTTCGGGGTCAAATATCACATGAATCATGCCCTTCATTTTCTTATTCTTTCACATTATCTCCTAATGTCCCGTTTGTGTTTCAGTCTCCTTAAATAGTCTCACTGCAAACTGATCAATTAAAGTAAATTCTTAATTTCAATGAGCCCTCTTGGCACCTCATGTGGCTTGGGTCTAAGAGAGTTCTATTCATACTCTTCATGTAATTAAGACAAATGTTACAATTGATTTACATTAACAAAGATCCGAGACCCCAGGCTCCATAGTATAATTTATGAAGAAAATTCATGAACACCCATAAAATCAAGCATTTCTTTGTGCAGAGTCTTTAAAAATCTACATTACAAAGACATTTGCCATATGTGCCACCTAATAATTAAAATCTGCATTTCATATAAATCTGATATGCCTAATTTTAATATTTTTTTTATACTGGTTCTTGTATGCTGCTAATATTTGTTTAAAAAATCTGTTAAAACTCTTTTCTTTTTCAACAAATTTCTCTCTTTTTTTTAATTGGGGCAGAGAATTTAACTGCTGTGAGTTCAACCCAGTGAATTACCTATTTGGCTGTGGCTCCACGTTGGGACATCTAGAATGCTGGGATCCCAGAGTGCGGCTCCGCTGTGGTCTGCTTGACATTGCCACCAGTAACTTTGTGAAGGATTACAAGTGTGTGTTACTTCAAATAAATAAAATTCGGCAGTCAGCCTGCTGTAGCCAAATGTAAAGCAAATATCATCATAGACTATACTGCTTTTCATTTGGCTATGGCAGAAAGGCATCAAATGACTATCTTTTGAACATTTTACCTGTGAAAAAAGGATAAGGAAAAATTCCATGAAACTATAAATATATTAGTATGTGTGAAAGGGAGGGGTGGAAAAGGGTGAAAAGAATGCAGAATCAATTACATTTATATGAGTCTGTCTCAAAAGGTAGTTTCTGAAATAAGACATTAGTCATAAAAATCAAAAGTATATTTACATCTCACTTTTCTATATTACATTGTTCTCAGATTATCAGGCCTTCATAAAATGCAATATAGAAATAACAAACTAAATTCAAATAAAGAAAATCAAGTTATTCTGACTTATAGTAGAAAGTATCAGTCATTACATGGACAACATTGCAAGCTCCAAAATAATCTTAAACAGATAATGGCAATCACTGAAACTGGTTTGGTTCATTAGATTATGACAGTTCTTATAAAAACCATCCAATTAAGTGTTTTTTTTTTAGGAAAAAAAGAACCAAAAAGTATTTACTTTATAGGCAAGACTTTGTCAGCTTTATGATCAACGCACATAGGACACCATTTTTTAAAGTTTTGCAGGTGAAAATCCATAAGCATAAATGACTATGATCATATTTTCTTTCATTCTGTTACAATGAACAGCATTGTCTACGTTTCCAATGAATTTAAGGAGAATTATCTTCAAATCTGTCAAACATGCTCAGCTTCGTCATTGTAATGATGGACACCAATCTAAGAGTTACAGGGTGTTATGCTGTCATTTCAATTGTAAATGTAATGTTTGTGACACAATCATAATTCATCAGCTGTTTCATGCTTTCTTGAGAGACAGATGATTTCCTTCTGTTAATAATCGATCATTATGTAGGCAAAGTCTGAAAGGGAACTGTTGACAAAATGTAATGATTGACATCAATATTGACAGAAACACCTATTCCACATAAATTAATTAGAGAAAGACAATTTATGGGTTTATAACACTGCAAAATTTGAGCAATCGTTACCTTGACAGAGATATTGATTGGCCATAGATATAATTTAAGTATTAGCCATAATGCCTGAAATGTATTAATCTTCTACAGGATTTTTGTTTTAAATAAGTTGGCTTTGATCTTTTCTTTTGAAGCCATTATTGAAGGAAATGTAAAAGAAGCGTCTGGAATTGGGCATTTATTACAACTGGTGTTAAGTGGAAGAGTGAAATGTTGCTTCTATGCATTTACCATGGATTTTTATGTCCATAACCAATGCTATTTGCATTGAAATGTACGATCATTGCAAACTGACAATTCCTTACCCATTCACAATTAAAAGATTAATACTTTATTATCATTATTTTCTCATCAATCTTTGCATGAGTCAGTTTTTCTTCATCTTTATAATAAAGTAGCTCTAGTTTTTGTCAAATACTGTTTTTCTTTATTGTCTTTGTGGGCAATGTATGTAATGATTGACACAGTCATCCTTACATGGCAATATTTTGTAATTCAAGGTAAAGCTAGAACCAAAATTCTCATGAACGACCACAAAAATTACAAATAAGAACTTGAAACTTTTAAAAAAAATAGAGTAACTTATCTTTTATTTATTCAGCACATGACTTAAAAAAATTTTTTTTCAATGTCCTGGTTTGAGTCATCAGTTAGGACCTAAAGGCAAAGCCTTTTATGAATATATTTTAATGCTGTGAAATCTGTTACGGCCAGTAATATCTTATGTATGTCACTAAGTCCTATTTTATAGAATGATGTAAAAGAAAATCTCATAGCATGTCATAACTTTTGTATTGTTTTAATTGACTCCTCTGAATAAGGAACACCCTTTGAGACAGGCTCATATACAAGGGAAGGTGAAAAAAGTAGTACAAATGAATTGATAGTGGATACATTAGCTCTTGGTGCTTTGTTGTTATGATTCCATTTATCTACAGTTGTAAACTAATGATGTTGTTTCAAAATGTTAGCTCCATAGATGTTCATCAAAAGCAAAGAGATTCATGTTCTAGTTCTCAAGGGAAATATCCAATAAATGGCATCAAAGTGCGCATAAGGATAAAGCTGTAGAATTTAAATCTCTTTCTTGGTATCAGATAAGTTATGAACAAGTTGATGTTCAATCCTGAAAATGTTACAAACAAAGCAATGGGACAAGGATTGATTAGAGCTGATCATAAAATATTGCACAGTAAGTCAGCTGTGAAGCCAAAGGTAAATCATGCCCATAATCTTGTAAAGTCACCTGGCTTTTTAAAAGTCTGGCCACAATTAACTGTTGAGCATAATGCACACGTTGCAGTACAAATCTCTTGCAGCAATGAACAGACATTAATTTGATTTGATTTGCAAATGCTTATTTAATTATGAAATTAGGAAAACCAAAAGGCAAAACCATAGCAATTTGGGACATTCATGGTGTTACTTTAACATTTTTTTACACCAAGAGGAAGTCTATAAATTCAGAAAGTTACATTTAAACATTTAAATGATTGAAAGCTAAAATTGATGAGTCATACCAAATTGTTTATCCAACATGACAGAACGTGTTCTCATGTGTAATGACAGGGGAGACTATCACTTTGTTTGCCCAATCACAATTATCTCATTCACCTTATTCGGCTCTGTCATTGTCACAAATGGCTAGTGCTGATTAGTTGTAGATAAAGATATACACTAGCCAAACACAGCCTGTGAGACCAAGTCCTTTTAAATAAATAGACTGAAGAACAGAAATCACCCCAATTAGATCTAGACTCAGTTCCTGGCAACCAGTTTTCATAGTCAGGCTCACTTTTTTTAGTTTTAAGAAAGACACCTGAAGAAGTTATTGCTTTGAATCAAATCCAATAAGGTTCTAAGTTGCCTTTCTGGAATAGGCATTGGTAATCATGTTCCTCCACTCAAACCTTTATAATAAATTAACTCTGGTTTTGTGTTTTGTGGAATGTTAAGAAGCAAATACTAAGTTGTTTTTTATTGTCTTTGTTGAAAATGTATAAGGTAGACTGACTTAAACAACAGCTTGCTGCTGTGTATGAAGTTGGCACACATAACCTTACAAAGAGGTGGACAGTTGCCATTTAAAGAGCCAAAGGTTATGTCAAGAGATAAGAAATCTAATCCTCATATGTGCTCTTAAACTTAGTAGTGATTATTGTTTTTGTGTTGCTTTGTTGTCAAATTACAAATGGACTAGCATTTCCTTTCTCACTCCCAAAATTGTTCACTGATTTGGTGATCTTAGCATTTTTGGATCCTTGTCTGTGTGGAAGATTGTAATGGGTTAAAATCTGCAACAGCTAATTCCTTAGGTTTCAGGCTGATAATTGCTGCATATCAGTTTATTGAAAGAAATAATGAAAAATAAGTTTGTTCTTTTGGCAATAGTCAGTATCAGTACTATCCCAATGGGTGATTGGTGATAGTTTCTGCAAGTGGGTGGAGTGGGGCAAGGGTAGCAAAACTTTTAATTTGACTTTATCTAAAGAAAAGAGAAAATTGCTCTTTAGTTGTTTAACAAACCACTTTAGTGCATTGCATCTTTTTTTATTTGGCTGGCTGTGTGAGATGATCATCTCTGTAAACTATTCACATTTATCTTAAAGTAATCAATTGTTTAAACTTTTTTCAGTATCAGCATGATTCCTGAGATTACAGCCATGAAGTTTAAGAGTGATGGACTCACAGTGGCGCTTGGAACAAGCACAGGCCATGTAAGACTTACACATGAATTTTTTTTTTTTTCGTAAAGCAGGGAAGGAACCAGTTCCATTTTATGAGACCTCTAGTTTTTTGGGAGTTTTTTTTGTCTCTACAAAAAAAAAAATAATAACTAAATAGGGATGTAGTTTGAATGAAGGATCAAGAGAAAAACATAAAGCAGCTACTATTAAGGAAACAATTTTCATGACAGAAGCTGGAAATCAACCTTGACAAGAAGGCCTGGGTTTTATAGTTATCATGTCACTTTTGTTTTCTTTCCATTTATACATTTGCATTGAAATTGACTTTAAAAAAATAAAGCTTCTTAGCAGTGTGTGCCTGAAAAAAAGTAGAACACTAAAAATGTATTGCCATAGTGTTTAAAAAAAAAATTTTGCCTTAGGAAATTTAAGACATTTCACTGCATTATGAAGATCATATTTGATGGCTTTCATGGTTGAGATAATTTGCCATCAAAACTTTGAAATAATTAACCACTGCTAGGAAAAATGAAAAGAAAAGTTTTGTTGATTTATTGGTTTTTCATTTTAAACAATTTTGTTTTTCCCCCTCACATGTATACATTTCTGAAAGTTCTGCTATTTTTCTAAATTGTGTTTTTTTTTTCTCAGTAAAAAATTAAGTTTGCAAGCTTCAATATAAGTCACTAAAAAAAAATTGATTTTTGTGAAAGTTATGTCTCTTGGCTTAGACACCAAGTTAAAAGACTAAATTACTTCTCAGCCATGAAGCTACTACTCATAGCACACTGTAAGACTGGAAAGGTTTGAAATAAGAAAATATATATATATATTTATAATGCACATGTTTGTAGACTTTTCTAAAGGTCTAAAAAGGTTAGTGTGTTTTTCTGAAGACCTTAAGAGAGCCTCTGCTCTTTACTGAATGGAAAATGTTTAGATAATCAGCTATAAATGTTTTTAAGTTACCTGTTATCCATATTCCCTCAATTTTTTTGAATTTCTGAAATTGGATGCAGTGTCCCCATCAGTAGAAAGTGTAATTTGTGGTGAAATTTGCAGGATAAATTGTTCATGAACGTAGTCGACCTTTGAGAAGCTTATTCTATTTAGTTTCTGCTTGCAGGTGTTGCTGTATGATCTGAGAGCTATGAAGCCATTCATGGTCAAGGATCACAACTATGAGCTGCCAATACACTCTATTGACTTTCAAGATTCACAAGATCTGGTCCTGTCGATGGATACAAAAATCCTCAAATTGTGGAGCAAAAACACCGTAATTTGCTGCTTTGATCTTTAAATATGATACAGCTACACTTTTTCGTTTGAGGTGGACTAAAACAATATAAGGCTTTCAAAATGTATTTTTGTATGAAAAATTTGAGAAGTACCCATATTCATTGTGAAAACTAAAAAAACATTTACAAAGGCATGTGAAGCTTATCATAAGAAGGTGTCTTATTTACTTGGAGTCAAGACATTTTTTGTTATGCTTCAAATAAACTCATAAGATAAACTTTGAAAAAATAAAAACTGCCGTTAAAGGCTTTATGTTTTTTACTGAACATAGAAAAGTATCATGCAGCAGTAAATGTTGTTAAACTAAAATCCAGAATCTTTTGATAAAATGCACATCATAATTTTGTGACTCTTGACACTGTTTTCCTTCACCTTAGGGGTCTCCATTGACAGCTATTGAACCTGGAGTGAATCTAAATCAGTTGTGTGTTGTCCCCAACTCAGGCCTTATCTTCATGGCAAATGAGGCACCCAAGATCCTTACTTACTTCATACCTGTAAGTGAAACTAATATTATAAAACTGTATGAGTGCTATAATTAATATTGGACTTGCCAACTTTTTGTTGTCTGCAAAAAATTCCGGTGGACACCTTAAATTGTGTCTGGATGGCTGTGCTAAAATGCTGTTCAATTTTCTTGGTATATAGTGGAAAGGAAAAAAGAAATTCTCTGGTTTTATCCTTCTATCAATCTGATATCATTTTTGCCATTTTTATTAGGAAAGTAGGGCTTGTTTTAACTCAAGAGGGTGACCTGGCGAGGGCCACCCCAGTCCCAAGAGCTACCGCTTTCTTTTTAAGATTCCAGCGCAGGCTAAGATCCAAGCCTTGTTATATGATCTTATCTGATCCACTCATTCCAGATAGATTTCCCTGGCTGTCATCCCCTCAGACACTAGTGCCAGTGGCTAGTGCGGGTTTGAAGCTTGGGTGCCACTCTCCTTACATATTCCAGTATGGACATTTTCAGGTAGCCCTCTTCTACCTTTTGCTGTGCTGTATCCTTGGCTTCTTGTACCCCAGGGTTGGGAGACCTTTTGTATTGATATGTAATTCCATATGGGAAAAAAGTGTCAGGAAAAGAAAAGGTGGAAAGGGGTGGGGAGGAGGGGAGAGGGGGGGTTGGTGGGATCCCGGCAAATTTTCAGTACGGCTCACACTTTCTGCTCACACCCCTGTGTACCCACACTGTGCAGGTGTCAAGTACTCCTTGTCGGATGCAGGGTTTCATCGTTAGTATTGCGGCTCAGTTGCACTTTAGGCTAGCTCCCGTTAGCGTTACCCAGGCCTAACCATAAGGAGGAGAGAGCATTCGGCCCTCTTTACCGTTCTAAATTGAAGTGACCTATATTTGTATGATTATCAACATGGCTTAAGTATCCAATTTGCGTTGTGCAATGTTTATTCAATATGCTGTTTAAGGAAACTTTGTTACTTTTTTGCATTATTTATGCTATTGATAACCTACTCTAAGCCATTGATGCTTGTGATTGGTGCATAGGGTTGCGCATAGCGTTCACTTGCCTCAGATTTACAGCGCTCATTTTTTATGCTAGAAATAATCCGATTGTACAGATACAGAAGACTTTTAAGGATACCTTTCTTATCAGGTTTTTTTTATTGGCTTTCTTCCCATATTGCCTGTCATGGGACTATACATGTAATTTGCATGATAAGTGTGGACTTGAAGATCGATAACCCACAGCTGCATAAGCATGTCACCTAGATTCCCTCAATCCTCACATAAATTCTGCAAGTCTTCTCAGTCAAGATTATTGACATGTATTGTGGTCATTGTTAACTGTAGATGTATTTGTGTGTGTTGGAGAAGGGTGGGGCAACGAACGAAGGAAAAGGGTATCAGGCCTTAGTTTACAATTATGTTTTTTGGCAGGCCTAGGACTTTCTCACTACTTTAGATGCTTGGAGTTGGTCCCATAAAAAAGGCATTAAATTTCATAACCCTTTCAGGCAAAATTGTTGATGGGAGTGATGTCCGTTGTATTAAAAACCCAAAACTGGCCGTCAGCAGTGCTGCCTAGATTTTTATTAAAAAAATCCTAACTTTCAATCTCTGGGTGCATTTTTGTTTCATCTTCAATGTTTATAAACTGCACATGAAAATAAAGATATATTCTTCCTGCACGCATATGTCATTGTTTGATTTCAGTCTGTGGATTGTTGCTATTTTTTTCAATGTGATTTACAGCTGCCGCGAGCATATGGGAAGTCGACCCTCCTCCCTCCCCCCCACTTTTATAGTCATACTTTGTGCTGTAAACTCAAGAAATTTGGCTTTATTTTCATAGAGCTTTTGTTTTGTTCATTAGGGTATAGGTTTTTTCAGTCTAGTGCAGTGTGAAATTAATGAAAAATAAATGAATAGGCTTTTTTTTTTCTTTAGCATTCGTTTTTCACCACTATGTTTTATTTATATATTTTTGTTCTATACAATTCCAATTTTTTAGTGGCAGTTGAAAATTAAATTCTTAATATTATACCTCAACTCATAATTCTAAAGCAAAATATAAGAGACTTGATGCATTTGTTTACAGAGCCTTTTATTTTAGGTGTCCCAGTGAAAAGTAATAAAAATTCCTCTCTAGTTTAATTTTTTCTTCTCTAAATTCTCTCAACCCGTCATATGTGCAACCCTTTTAATTTTTTTTTCCTTTTTCTTCAACTGTCCTTCCACCCAAATACATGCACATGCACACACACACACACAACATGTAGAACTTCAAAAAGTTAACCGACAGAAGCATGCAATAAAACTAGAAGAATAAAAATTAAAATAAAGAAGTAAACAGCAAAAATATGAAAGTCGAAGTAAAGCATTCATGGGATCTGCACTGTGTTTTTCTTTTTAGAGTGTTTTCAAGGGCATTTTTCAACACTTAAAGTAACAAAGATATGACTGAATTCCCTTGTTCTACATCATGGTTTTGGTAAATATGTGAAAGGAAATGTTCAATCCTCTATAGGTTGAGAATTTTTTTCCAGTTAGACAATATGGGGAATTATAACTTGGCTTGAAATTCATGACTTTGACTCTGCTTTGATTCAAATGTTTATAGGGACCTTAAAACAATTATAATTTGATACCAATTTTGTTTCTTTCTGTCTATTAGTTTCTTTTCTTGAATTTTTTAAATTTTGTAAAGTGAGATTTTTTGCTGCCCTTGGCAAAATGTGCACATTTACAGGGACAGTCATATTCATGTGAGAAAGTAAATTTTAATTGGGTCTCACAGTCTTTAAAAAAAAAATATAAGCATTAAATATGTTTACATGAGACTACACTCAGAGAGTTTAAAGGCTGTGGCCCCATGTTTGGGAAAATTATGGGGATGTAAACATGTATTGCATAATTGTAAAATGTTTCACAAGATAAATTATTTGCAAAATTCATACAATCGTTAAATATTGAGGCACAACTATAAATTTGGTACCAAAATTTTTAGAATAAAAAAATATATCCATTTCAGAGGTCAGAGATAAAAAAAAAAATGCAGCCTCAGTCTTTTAATTTGATGTGCTAATTTTAACTGCAAAGTTCAGTTTTTCATATCAAAACTCATTTTTGCTATTAATTTATATCCCACCAGAATCTAGATGAGATGATTTTTTTTACTTTTAACTGACCAAGGACTCGCCGGATACTGTATCGAGATTTTTTTTTTTTTGTATTTCCATATAAAGTTGATCGTGTTGGACATGTCTGGTTTGCAACTTTTACTATCAATAATGGTGTCAACATTAGAGCTGCTATGGCAGGGATTATGTTGTACCAGACTGATGGCAGGGACCGTGTTATACGGAGCACTGTATATCTCAGTACCACTGTTGACTTGAAAAAAAAATGGGCTGATGATGATTAAATTCCTTTGCAAATAAGATGCTGAAATTGTCTGGGTAATTGCTGCAAAATGAAGAAACACAAAGTTCACAGAGTGAAGGTGCATTCTCTTTGTTTTTTCTTCCTTTAGAGCTTAGGCCCAGCACCACGTTGGTGCAGCAGCTTGGACAGCATGACTGAGGAACTGGAGGAGAAGGAAGAGAGTTCAGGTATGACATTATTCTGTGAAGTCCAAGCTATCAAATGCAATATAACATAAGTTACTCAGTTTGAATCATAATATGTCATATTTTATGGTTAGAACTTTTTGGAAGCATCATTGGCAATTTAGTCATGTCATTCCCAAGTTGTGCTTTAGAAGAATATTCACTTCTGCTCAAAGAAATATGCCAGTACTGATATTGCAAACAAAATGCACAAAGGCATGATGTACTTTAGTAGATTATAATTATTTCATTACCGAGTGAGGTACCAGTATGAATAAGGTTTTCTTGCACATCACTATTATTAGTTCATTAAGTAATTATTTTCGAGATTTCCCTGTCATCCAGCAAAAAGTGGCATAGAGAGTAGATTAGATTTGCTCATTTACAGCAACTAGAAATCTATGCATGTATTGTATTTTTTTTTTTTAACGCTTGTGTAACAGGAACACTAAAATATATGAGTAACTACAAAAAATGAACTAAAAAGGTTCATTTAAAATCATATTAGCCACTGAAATTGTGACTTATTTGGTATGTTGCTGTGAACAGAGTCAAGACAGATCTAGATTTGGAATAGTTGATCTTTTGATCTAGCCTCGTGCACTTGTAATATCCAGTCAAATTCCGAAGCTGCTGCAGCTAGGCCTATTGTAGTTTAGCAGTGCTATTTTTTTTTTTAGTTTTGTTTACTTTTTTTAGGACTAGTTGCAAAAGCATTGTTTACCGGAAATTGGTCAGTTAATGATGACTTTGGGATACCCTTAAAAACTTTGCGAGATATTTACATGTTAGGGAGGGGATAAGTGAGAGTATCTGGTAGGTCAACATTTTTAGCTAACCTTGTTTACATAAGACGGTGCTTTTAGTCTTATGTGGCATGAATTGTGTGCATAATATTGATGTAATAAGCCTAGAAATAATGAAAATAGTATTTTCTGGAAGCTGTGGGAGGCGGGTTTGAATAGGATGGTCAAGAGATGGCTGAGAGATAGACCACCAATGTTAATGAATTTTTAGATATGGAATCTTTTCAGAAATTGTTGAAATTAATGAAATTTTTGTTCAATTTTTGGCAAAACTGTAGTTTGTTTAAAAGAATTACTTATAAAAAATCCATAACCAAATAGCTTAAAGCCATTTGTGAAATATTTGCGACCCCAACAAGATAGACAAGGTCAAAGGTTGAAAGTAGATCGAATCCACAAGAAGGTTTTAGCCATCTGGATTGTCATGGGCTTGAGTGAAGAGATCTTACAAGAGGCCCACGTATTGGGGATACAGAGCCTAGATGAGAGAAGATTATTTCAGGCAAGCATTTTAACAACTTGCCGGAAGAGAATTTCAATTGAAGATAAGAGATGTAGATAACGCTGTAAACAGAAACAGAAGCTGAACTTGCTGAAAGAAAAAGAGAAGTGGAGCACAGAGAAAGGGAGAGAGAAGCAGAAAGACAGAAAGTACTAGAGTAGGAGAAATTGCGCCTTCAAGCTGGTGGAGTAAAGAATGTCCTGAGTCGTATTTAAGTTGGATGGAAGCCTGTGCCAAGCTAGAAAAACTGCTTTATTTTATGGATGGAAAGGTGATATTGCTGGCTGATGTGGTTTGAAAGATTTGCAGAAATGAGCCGATGCCTTTGACAGCAGTGCACTCTTGACTGGACAGGCTCTTGATTGTACAAGTGACTCCCAAGGCCCAGTCTTGGATTATGGCATGGTAATTAGGGGACCTAATAAAGAGGTACAACTTGACAGATAATGGATGCCACTGCAGGTTCCAAATTTGGAAGGTGGCAATGTGAAATGTTTATAGGAGGATCAAGACGTATCTTAATAGATGGGTCTACCAGTTGTGATGAACTGCCTGTGCCAAGGTATCCAGAGAGGGCAAGGAGAGGTTGATGAGGGACACTGGATGCAAAGATGTTGTGGTATGTAAAGGACTGGTCGGGGAGAGTTGCGAACCAGCAAGAGCTGTTTGTTGATAAGGATAACAACACAGTTTTGCTAGCTGAAAAGGCAGTGGTCAACCTGAGGACGCCTAAACTGTATGAAGTGAAAGCCTTGGGCATCCCTCATGCCATTGGTGATGTCATCGTCGGGAATGTGGAAGGAGCAAGAAGCCCTGAGGATGACCTGGTGGAGGATCCTGACATGTCTGTGATGGTGGGTCTGGCAAAAGCCAGAGCTCAAGTCTTGTGTGAGCCATAACTAGACCCTTGCAAAGAAGAGTGCTTGAAGAGGGAAAAGACTGGCATTTTTAGAAGATCAATGCCATAGTATATTGCAGGATCAATGATCCTGGAAGAAAAATCAGCATGAAACAGGTGGTCCTACTAAAGTCATTGTGTGGATACTTGATGTCAGTGGCCCACAACATCATTACAGGAGCACACCTAGGAATCAGGCAAAGAGAGAACAAGGTCCCGAGCAATTTCTACAGGCTAGGGGTTGATGGGGATACTACTGGTCCTGCAATGTGTGTCAGCAAACAGTGATGAAAAGTATTGTTTGAAGAATGCCCCTGGAAAAGGTTTTCCAGATTATCTTGTGTATATGAGAGGGTAACTTCAAGTCTTTTCTGGCACAAAATGTTTTTTGGCTTTATATTGACTTTTAATTAACCTACGTATTACTAATAGTCATACTAATATTTACTTTCTGGCAGAGTCAATTAACCAGCAGAAACTATCAACTCATTCACCACATCACCCTTTCATTCCAACAGTTAGCCATCTTAAAAACACAAACTCAGAGAATGCAATGTAATTGAATATTTTATGAAGAAAAATGTTAACGTTTATAATACTTGAAAAATTAAGTTGTACTATCTGCCCCCCCCCACACACACACACACATGCAGCCATTGAAGTACAATGCATACCTGATATATCGACATTGAAGGTTACAGGCAAGCTATGTCGATATAAGAGAAGGTCGATATAAAAGAAATCTTTTTGAAAGAAGTTTTCTTTGTTGACTGGGGTGAATTTTATTAGGTTGGTATGGTTTTTGTATTAAGCCAACGAACAATAAGGTGGTATCAGGCTTTTAGGCTCTCAGTCAGGCCAGGGCGCCATTGGCAGAGCTCAAACCCATGACAGAAGGGTTCCTGCAGATCTCAGGGCGGACTCACTAACCACTGTGCCACCGACCCCCACCCCATGCAAAGCAGCTACACACTGCACAGGTCACAAAGTTTTTGCAGTTATTTCTCTTGACTTTTCTCTTGAGTTAAAAGAAATCGATAAACTGGGCTCATCTTCCTTTTCATTCAGTCTTTTAAAGTGATTGTTCAGCCCTTAAAGGGACAGGTCGGTTAAATTAAATTTTCGTTAACTCTCCGTGTTACAGTGTTAGCTTATCCCATTCACTTTCTACACTCTTCTGATTAGTAACAGTCAAATGGAACGATCTTTTTCACTGCATAAAGCTGGTCTTAGAATGCTGATGGATGATAACACAGACACACACGTGCACAATCCTTCTTCCCAATTCCCCCCTCTCGTGACGGGGCCTAAGGCCTAGTTCATTTATAAGCCTACTGCCTAGGCCTAGCTTATACCACTGCATCATTTTCAGTTTCAGTCCACCATGATACTCTAGGCCTAGCTCATAAGTCTACAGCAATGCATCACTTCAAGTTTCAGTTTCTGTGTACACTGACCCGATTGTGTTAGTTTCAGTTCCATTCCTGAGCTCTGTCAGTTCAGTCACTCCCCTGCACACAATAGCTCGGGTATAGGCCTTTTTGTCTACAGTCCACACGTCTGTGGTCCTTACAGTGGGTGGCAAACAAAGGGATAGGTGGGTTGTTTGCTCTGGCTAAAGATCTATTGCTAGATTTTGGCCGGCTGCATCTTTATGAGGGGGATCAAAACCACTGGAAGCCGTTTTCCTACATTAGTTTGGTTACTGACATGTCGATATAAGAGAAATAAAGAAGGAGAAGGCGTCAATATAGCAGAGCATGTTTACTAACAATAAAGAGGAAAAATAGATGGACTTGAAAGAGCATGTTGATAGAAGGGAAAAGTTGAAAGAAGCGATGTTGATATAAGTGGTGCGCACTGTATCTAATAAAGGCTAGATCTAAGCATTGCCATGACATTTCTGTCCAACTACAAGTAAATGATACACTTCAGGGATTATTATGTAAATCTAATTTAACTTGTCCTCAAAAGTGGAAAGGGTTTTTTAACTTGGCTGACCTCAGTAAAACTGTCTCACAACTACTACATAAAAATGTCAAGAATTTGCCTGCTTCCAAAAAATTGAGGCAGTTTTGCAATTGGATTTAAAGCAATTTTAGATAATATAAGAATAGCAAAATAGAAACTAAGAGTAAAACAAGTTTAATATGTTCAAAAGAGAATTCCAGCACAAAGTTTTTTAAAAAAAGCAACTCGATTTGTTTGTTATTCTTCATTTCATTCTGATGCTTTGTAAAAAATCATATTTTTCATTTGGGGACTTAGATTCAGGACCTTATTAGAGGTCCTTTTTAAAATAGATTTTAATGCCCATTTACACATTTTTGTAGAAAAAATAGCTATATCTTAAGAACTAAATTATTCTTCACGACAAAAATTTACATGATCATTAGTTATCCCTATTCCTATCAATTGAGGTTGCTTGTCACCAAGAATTCTATTTCAATCCAAACTTAAGATTCGGTATCCAAGTATTCAGATAGGATCGTATCAGTGGACACAAAGGAGATAAAGGTGGTACTGATTCTTGTAGAAAGCAATATAAATATTGATACCAATGTAAAGACAGAGTAAATTGGCTTTGCTTTGAGAGCCTTGTTTCACGCAGTACCATCACCATTAACAACTGCTGTGTCCCTCCAAAAGTCACCATCTTCAAATCTCTGCATACAATTATGAGGTAATTGGGGACTTCAACACACATTGCGAAACCTGTGGATACCCTGATTAAGACCCAAGGGAGAAGAATTTAAGAAATGACAAGTAACAAACAAGTGTTAGTTCCTTGTACACAAAAGTTCCTGAATACCCAAGATGATGAGCCAATCTTCCTCTTGAGAGCTTGGAAAAAAACATCATAACCAGACCTTGCATTTGCCACCTACAACCTGAAGGGTTGCATCCAGGACATTGATGGCCCAACTGGCCATAAGTGATCACAAGCCAGTACTTTTAACCTTTAATACAAAAGCAGTCGGAACCACTTCCTAAATGACTTCATAAAATTCATCACCTATACAAACCACCATACAGCAGCTATCCTCAAATCAACAAAAGTTTTTATGAGTTCACTGTAAGGTTATTGAGAGCAACAAAAGAATGCATCTGCAGAGGAGGAAAACATACTACATCCAAAGTTGGACAGAGGGGATAGAAGACCTTCACCAGAATATTATCAAAATGAGGTATTTTGTTGAAAATGAACCAACAGATGAGACCAACTTAGATAAAATAAAGTGGCAGCCCAGTTCAGGAAAGCCTCAAACCTTGCAGCAAAAAAAAGCTAGCATGAAGAAACAAATGATCCTAGCTTTGAATGAGATGGAACTAAACAATTGAAACTTGTGAAAACTTTTTATGATAACAAAAGGTTGCCCTCATTCATAGGAAGACAGAAATCAAAACTGGCTAATCAGCAGCAGACCTACTTCTGCAACGTTGCCAATCAGTAGGAAAAGAAATATCGGTGAACAAAGAAGAGCTGAACTTACGGAACAAATAGGAAAAGACAAAGCTAACCAAGAACTTTCCACCCACCCACCCACCCAGATGATATTGATAACCAATATTTGCCAATCTAATATCAAAGAACTGGTGATGGCCCTTTCACAGTTCAAACCAAAACAGGCCACAAGTCCAGGTAGCATATCAAATGATGTGCTCATCCTCTTATGTATTCAAGCAAAAAAAGAAACTAGTACAATATGTGAAGGCTAACTGAAAAATGGGTTAATGCTGGAAAGTTGGAAAAAATCCATCCTAGTAACAAAGTAAAAGCTTGCTAAATTCATTAAAAACTCTCTCACCAAAGAGCTTTGGCACTGTTATTTAAATAACTGGAAATTGATGTATTTTAAAAAAATCATTTGACATCAATATATCATGTTACAAAATGAACAAATATGTGACAGCTAACACACAAGCTCACACTAGTCTGAAACTTGTTCCACTATCTCGTCCCAAACAGCTCATTGAACTGGCTTGGTTTCACTTTATTTATAATATTACTATGTTGGGTACTGTAATTATTTTTTCATATTTTATTGTATTTGAGCATAGCTATATAATTCTGTTCTCTTATCTCCAGTATATGATGATTACAAGTTTGTTACCCGCACTGAGCTTGAGTCTCTTGGATTAGGCCATTTGATTGGAACAAATTTGCTGCGGTCAGTGATGCATGGGTTTTTCTTGGACATTCGGCTTTACCACAAGGTCAGTGACATCATCGCCAATGTCTGTTCAAGACAAGGCACCTAAAGAACTGTAAAAATACATGTCTTTTTTTATATCAGTTAAGTTTGGTCACACTTTCCAGTCAATTTGCGGTGCAAGGCATCTTCATAAAAAATAATTTTTGTTTGAAATTGAGCTGGATTAATATGATTGGATGTGTATGAATCAAATGAGCAGGTTTTGTAAATCTCCAACAACCTGTTCAATTCAACCGTAATATTTGAAATGCTCAAATAATGATATTGTAATACGATATTTATGTTCCTAAAGATGACCTTTGAAATCACAATTAAAGAAAAACAAATAAGTATGCATTGTATGACATAACTTTTTTTTGTTCTCAACAGGCACAGTCGTTAGCTGATCCATTTGCATTTGAAAAATATCGCAAATCAAAAATCAAACAAAAGATGGAAGAGAATAGAACAAATCGCGTGAAACTGCAGGTTTGTTTTGATTTGGCATTTTTTTATTCTTAAATTTTTTCATATTAAATCTGAAAAAAATGGACTTGTTTTACCTGGATTTTTCTTTTCCATTGCTAAAAGCAGCACATACAATGCAATTATACTTATAAGTGGACTATTTTTTAATGAACCAGTGCCGATGCCCTGTGTTTTCTTATCTGATCCTGATAGTGCTGGCTTTGCTTGTGTTGGTATTGTGTAAAGGAAATAATCTCTCAGGGTTTTTTTTTTGCTGATTTATACAATGCAGCCAGAGACCATATTATTAGTAAAATGCAGTGCAGTGCTCTTGTGTTTGCATTGAAATGTGTGTGTTGGCCCAGGAAAATCATAATTTTTACACATATGCTAGTTTTGAGATTTAAGGGTTTGTATAACTTTCCAAAACATGTTTATACCATATCTTAACCACAAAACAGAATTTAGTATAGTTTTTGTTTGTGCATGATTTGTTTTTATTAAGTGTGAAAACCGTTCCTTACTTTAAACTCCTCCCCTTTAGTTTTTACTTCTTGAGATTCCTCATTATTATTTTTTTTAAATACGAGGTAACAAAAATTTATCATGATTCAAGAATAAAACAATTGTATTTCCATTACTACCTTTCAGAAACTTCCCAGTGTTAACAGAGAATTAGCTATGAAGTTGATGGATGAGGAAGAGGCAAGAAAAGCAAATAGTAATAAAAGAGAGGTATTTTTTCCATGTCTTTAAAACCATTCTTATTAGCAGACCTGCCAACTTTCGGTTTTGCCTGAGAAAAATTTGGATTTACGTCCATAAATCCCATTTTGCAGGCTGCTGTGCTAAAATCTCATTCAATGGTCCAAATGGAAAGGAAACAAATTCTCTTACATCCTTTGGATCAATCCGATATCGACAACAAATGCGTACTATTATTGATATGACCCAAGTATCCAATTTTGCGTTCTATAACGTTTATTCAACATGCTGTGTAAAGGTCATGA
Source organism: Plakobranchus ocellatus (assembly GCA_019648995.1). Classification (NCBI taxonomy): domain Eukaryota; kingdom Metazoa; phylum Mollusca; class Gastropoda; family Plakobranchidae; genus Plakobranchus; species Plakobranchus ocellatus. The sequence goes on along the minus strand of BLXT01002328.1, from coordinate 594,538 downwards.
ACCTGACTCTATGCCCTTGATGCTTGTGGTCTGGGCATAGGGATGTGCATGTAGCACTCATTTGCAAACAATGGATAAATGGAAGAAGTGAATCCCCACCTCAGAGTGTGGTCTTTTAATGCTTGCAATAAACTGATGGTAGAGATGTAGAAGCCACAAATCTGCTTCTAAAGGTGACTTTCTTGTTATTTTATTGTTTGTTGGCATTCCTGCTCACAGTGTCAGACATGTGATTATATTATATATTATAGGTAATATATATATTATAGGTAATTATGAATGAAAAAGATGGCTTAGAAGATCTGTAACATTACCTACTGCTGCATAAGCATGTGATCTAGATTCTCTACGATCTTCATGTAAAAAACATTTGGGTGCTCTGTGAAGATTATTGGCATATATTATGGTAATCTGCAACTGTAGAGGAATGTGTTATGCATGTATGTGTCTAAATGTGTTTTAAAAAAAAAGGGGGGGGGGGGGTCAGGACCATAGCTTTTTATTTATTATGCAGGTGTAGGACTTTATCTACCATTTTGAGTTGGTCCCATAAACTAATGCCTGAAATGTTTTTCATTCATAGGGCTCATCGCCCTTTCAGGCAAAAAATGTCGATTGAGTCCCTGGTACAATTCCATAAAACGCCAGCATTGCTCCATACTGACTTTTAAACCTGACTTTTAAAAATAAGATATGATGATCCACCAATCTCAGACTTTGAGATAGTAAAGTCATTGCTCACAAACAAAAGTTTGTTATCAATAAATGTTTATGATGAAGCAATTGACGACTTTGAAACCTAAATGGCTCTTATAGCACACATGCCAGGTTTAGAACAGGATCGTGATTTATCAAGCAAACTAACATTCAGATTTGATTTAGTCAGATAAGCCTATAATTAGGCTGCTATGTCTAGATCATATTTTTAGACTTTTTTTTAGACTCTACCAATGTTCAGATTGGATCTAGATTAAAACCAAGGTTTATGACTTTGTAAAGTTTGGGGAAATCAGCCTTGTTGAGAGGATACTTATTATTTTTTCATAAACAATGAATTAAGAGATTATGGAGCTCAAGTATATTGACCTTTCGATGTGCTTTTTGAAAGCGTATATAAGTGAATACCAATGGTAATCATGTCAGAAAGAACAAGCTGTAGGCCTTTAATTTGACATCTTAATTTTGACTGAAAAGTTCAGACCTTTCTAACCTAATACTGATATATCAGTTGTTTGTTTTTTTTACCTCAGTAATTCATACTTGCAATGGCTTACACCCCACCAAACGAGACAAGGTGTTTTCTTTTTGTTTAATAGAATAATTCATAATTTTTAATTTAGGCCTTACTGAGATTCTGTAGACCATAGTTTGTTTATTTTTCATATAACCTTTTATTCCGTGATATCTATTTGGAGTTTTGGCTTGCACCTTAAAACAAAAAGCCTTCAGCATCCAGGTCCTAAGACTCAGGAAATGATGGCAGTGATTAGGAAGATATATTTTGCATTTTTGAGAGTCAAAGGTTAATTTATTAGCCTCTGATATTATTCTTTAATGTTATGGCATTTGTATGTGAATTAACATGTAATACGGCTTATCGGTGCCCGTTTGAATATGCTGACATACTCTTGTAAGATAATTGATATTCCTGTGAGTGATGGTGAATATTCCTCTGAGTAAAATTGGGGGGTGGCAGGTCTGCATTAGTTTTCTTAACAGAGAATAGGATATTAAATTGATGGATTGAAATGAGGCAATAAAAAGCAAATCCAGGAAAAAGGTATCGGTACTTTTTAAAAATGTTAAAACCATTTAGATTAGCCACAAGATTAAAGCTCTGTGTTTTCATTAATTTTTTCCTAATTTTCAATCTCTATCAAGGTATATTTCAATAGACAATTTAAACATAATGTCAAAAAAAAAATTTCTTCAAAACTACCATTTGTAATTTTAGGACTCTTGCAAACCACAATATTGTTTTTAAATTAAAAGAGATCATATTGTATAATTTCTAAAATAATTCCATCAAAGGAGCATTAATGGTGTGATGCAGAAAAGGTTGAATTGGTGTGAAAAAACTGAAAAACTTATAAAGTCAGCATGAATACACACAATTTTTTTTAAAGGTTGCGCTATTGATTTGTCATATTCTTTACCAATTCATCTGTTTCAGAACAAGGCTGTCAGCAGCTTACTAAAGGATGACCGTTTCTCAGCCATGTTTACCAATCCAGACTTTGAGATAGATCCTGAAAGCGAAGAGTTTCGCCTGATCAACCCTGTCATGTCCAAGTTGGATAAGGCTCGTCAGAAAAGGGCAGAGAAACATGCCATTGCTAAACAGTTCACACAAGTTCATGTAAGCAAAACATTAAATATTATTGTGTTTTGAGGTGCAAGTAGCAAACATAGCTTCTTCATTTTCTCTTTCAAAAAAGAAAGAATAGGAGGAAAATTATTTTGAGAAAACATTTTTAAAAACGAATTTCAAGTTTTTGTAGGTAAGTTACAAAATTATAGTAAGTAAAAAGGTTGCCCAAAAAGTGATTTAAAAGAAAAACTCAAAGATGTCCTCTCTCCAATTTAAACGGACTTCCATCTTTTTTCTTGTTTAGTGATCAAAGTAGTTCTTTTCCTGCTCTTCCTGAACATTATTGTCATGGTTTTGTTTGTTTGCTATTTATTGTGAATGTCTGTTTGTTTTCAAAGTATTCAGAGACACCCGAAAAGTTGAAGTTTTTTTTTTTTTATTTTTTTTTTTAAGAGCAGAGGGCATCCCTAAAAACTAATAATATTTGATGTATAATTCAAATACAATCAAACTGACACTGAAAACATACATGCATTAATAATAGAAAAACTAGCTTCCTGTTATCTCAGGATTTTTATTGCTTGTACTGAAAACAAGTCTGCAAAGACAGAAGATTAAGATACCTCCAAATCATAACAGAGTTAATGAATATGATCTTAAGTGTATGGCAAATGGAAAAAATTATATAGGGCTATATTCTATGCTATTTTACAGTCTGAAGAGATACAGGAGCCTGAGGGTAAGCCAAGTGATGAGGAGGGCAGTGGCAGCAGCAGCGATGACGAGCATACATGGAAGGATGAGGTATTTATTTGTAAATATTGCCATTTCCAAAAGCATAAATTTATATGGCCCTTGTGAGGTAAACTCTTACATGATTGGGAAGCATTTTTTTAACACATGCCTTTAACATTTACATTGCTATTTTCGACTCGAGTCGAAAATGGGAACATCTTTTCCCATTGCTGAAATTGACTTGAGTCAAATGCAAGACTAACTCAATGAAACAGGTGATGGACGTTCTGGATGTTTTTTTTTATATGTTGCAGTGACTTCCCTTGATTCAGGGAAGTGTTTAGTTTCATTTTCACGCATTCGATCGAGAGTGGAGACTTTAGTGTTCAACACATAGATTTAATTTTCATGTTGTGATTGTGTGATCGGAGAGAACATTAGATCTAGATTTGAAATGGCTTGTGCCAATGTCCCCATGCCCTCCAGCCAAGATTCTGACTCTAATATCATAATTGCAGGCAGCAGTGGCTCAGAATTTGATCTAGATCTATCTAGTGACAAGGATGAGCCTAATGGGGCTCAATTAGCATCTACACCTAGATCTAGAACAGATTCTCCTGTGGGTGTGGCACCCCTGCGGGGAGTTGGTTATTTCCAGTAGCAGTATTAGTAGAAGAAGAGGATCTGAACCCTGTAGAGTGGAAAATAAACCATAACCCTCAAACTGCAGGTGTAATGAGCAGTTCAGAAAAATAAAAAAGCAACACACCATGAATTTTATTTGACTTTATTTGGTTTGTTATTGGTTGACTTGCATGCAAGTTTTTGTTCATTTTTGCCCCCCAAAAATTGTAAAACTGCAAACTGTATGCAAAACATCCAATACAATGAAATTCACATTATTTTCATCTAAATTTAGTCACATTACAAGGCACAATTTCCTCACACAAACCACTCAAAACCATACAAGTTTTTCTCTTTATTTCCTCATAAAATAATAAATCCAAGAGTAAAACTGTGTCATGTGACCTAATTTGCACAAATTTAAATATTCAAAATAATCTTTGGTCTGTCTTGAGTCTATCGCTAAAGTTTCATGACATTTGCTTGCATAGTTTAGAAGATACAATACTTTGTGTGAAACCATCATAATTCCTTTGTTTTTCAACAAAGGGCTTAGCAATGGGAAAGTATTTTAGGTTAACAGCTGTAGCAACATCAGTGTTAACTGTAGAATACTAGTGACATTGAATGGATAAAAATTGTGATCTAACATGAAAAAAATATATGACTGAATTTTTAAAAACTAGTTTATAGCTAAGAATCATGTTTTATTTTCATTGAGCCACAAGATTATGTGGAAAAATGAAAATAAGGATTTAATAAAGAAAAAATTCTATAGATCAAAACATAAATTTGCATTTATGTTATGAAAAGATCATATATGCCTAATGTTCTGGAAGTTACACGTTTGTTCCAGAATTTGACCAGAAAATGACTTCCATACCAGAAATCTTCAATTTTATCACAAAATCTGCAATTTTTTCCATTTTGTTATTGTTATAGAACCCGATCCGCATTAAGGTGAGTTATGGTCAGAATCAGTTATCAAATCCAATGTTTTTCAACCAACTGAATTGTCCTGTAGGATATATTTCAGATAGATAATACAGTAGAGTACACCTAAACCGAAAATGGCTAAACCAAAAAGAAATTGAAGAGCTTTTTATTTTTCCTCTTATTCTTTCTTATTAAACATGCGGTAAACCGAAAGTGTTGGCTGCCAAACTATCGCTAACGCGAAATAAAAACTATGGGGAAAGCCCAGTCACTGTCCGACGACACATGAAAAAAAAACTTTTTTTTTACACACCTTGCCCTTCCCTTTCTTTCTCGCATTACTCCATGCAAACCCATTACTGTTAATTACTGGTACCTCACACTACAGACGGCCAGGCCCGATGTCTGGCTAGGTTTAGGTGTACTGCACACACCTGCCCATCCCTTCTCTTCCACCACTCAGTTACGCAGCGGGACTGTGCCAGACACTCCCTACATGTCTAGGTCCCGTCAGCGTTAAGCTAAGCAAACACTGTTGCATCACAACCAGTAATAAAGCCATCTCTCTTGTTGAGGACTTCAGTACCGGAAAACTTAGGTGATGATTAAATTGTAAAAGTTGAAACTTCAGGATCGGAAATCTTACTTAGGCGATGATGAAGTTGCGGGAGCTCTATTATTCCACATTGATAACAGGCGCACGAACCTCTTAATTGAAAAGGAAAGAGAAGGAGGTAAAGAAATGGATCAGAAAGAGAACTTCAGTACCGGAAAACTTAGGCGATGGTTAAATTGTACAAGTAGAGACTAGGACAGGAAAACCTACTTAGGCAATGATGAAATTGTGAAAACTCTATTATAACAGGCGCAAGAACCTCTTAACTGAAAAGGAAGAGAAGGAGACCGAGAAATGAATAAAAAAAAGAGAAAGATTCGTATATAGGCGTACCCATTCACATTATGGTGTTATGATGGGTGGGATTGGTTTAACTTAATATTTCGGAAGGTGGTTACTTTCCTTTTAATCTTACTTATTTAATGCGCTATGCTTAAACCAAAATAGAAATCATACTCCCTAGAATTTCAATTTAAACGTGTTCCACTGTATTTAGGAAAAGTCACCAAAGCTTAAGTTTGTTAAAAAAAAAAAAAACAATCATAAATGGCAGCTATTTCAAAGCTCTTCTGCTCCTATAAGAGCTAATCACTTTCACATGTTTAAGCTATATGAGCTCTGTTGCTGCAACAAATCAACACACTGTACTTGTTTGTATTATGGCCCACACAAAGCCTAGTGCTGTCAGCATGTTTATTTCACCCCCCCCCCCCCCCCCC
>BLXT01002328.1:564897-588578 GCA_019648995.1 Plakobranchus ocellatus | reverse complement strand
CCCCCCCCCTCCCTTGCGTCAATGTAGATATTGTGAATCTTGCATTTTGCCAACTGAAAAGGAAAGCAAGTACTCAAGTAGCACAATTTAATGAAAATTTTAAATCAGAAACCAAGTACTAAGAAAATTATGATGGCAAAATTTCAGAATTTTAAAAGTTTTAGACATTTTTTTTCATTTGCAGTCACTTTGTTAACTCCTTCAATATATATCGCCGTATACTAGTGATCTCACTTTTACACCTGAACACAACATCGCCCGAATATTGTAGACCTAAATAATTGTGGAAATCATATTTTCATCGCATTTCTTTAGGAGAACTTAAGTTCAGGTAGTAAAATGCTCAGTACAGCTATGGGTGAAAGGGTTAATCTTTGCTCAACTATTTGTTTTTAGACCTGTATAATGCATACCACCTTCCTGGTCCCTGCTGGAGAATCCATTTTGTTATCTTTTAATCACCATAACTGGAGCGCCGGCTTTTAAAAAAAAAATTTTTTTGAGTGACAGATATCAGGCACCTTTATAATTTAATCCAAAATTTTAAAACCTATTTAAACCTTTTCTATATCTCTTTGCCAGGATTCCAGCTTACTTATGCATTGTGGAAGAGATAGGGAATGTAGACAAATGTGCAAAAGGGCGCTAAATTACAGAGTATCATCACAAAAAACCCATTTGCTGGTCCCATCTTAAATCCAGAGTAAATTACATCAGCACCATTTGGCAAGAAAATTGGGATGCTGAGCATCCTTTTCCTTCAATTCCAAATCCAAATCAGGATTAGAGTTGAACTTCCCAATTAAAGGAGTTATGGTACAGAGCCCAGTTGTACCAAACAAGTTTAGATCTGAGAATCAGAGCAATCAGATCAGAAGCTTCCATTTTATAGAAGTGCAATCGTATTTTTACAAATTAAAAACCAATACAATTAAAGCGTTGGGAAGAAATACTGAATAACTCCTATATATGCTTTCAGTTACACACATATTCTGAATATATATAACGCAAGCTTTTTCCTTAAAAGTGAGAATGTTTTCAATTTTGACCTAACCAACTTGTGCAGAATTTGCCTTGTACTAAGTAATAAAGAATATTTCATTAAAACAAGTCCACAACTGTGTTAAATTGGGCATACGCTCCTTTTAGTTTGGAACGACTGATACTAGAAAGTGGGGTGTGCAGATCAGCCAGTTGGGAACAGCATATTAAACATGCTGGTCTGTCTACCATCCAGGTTTAACTACAATTTTTTTTTATTTTTGTAAAATGAGACTTTAGTCATTAAATGCTTTTTTGTTCTTGTTTTTAAATGCAGCTTTACTTGCATTAAATGCCTTATTAGTTTTTTTTTTATTCACTCAATATCAGTTATTGTCATGGTCAATTTTATTCTGCATTTCTATTTGATGTTCCTGATTTTTTGCACTTCAAAATTTGTTAAAGAGTAGGCATGTTCTGAAAAAAGTCTGACTTTAAAGAAATAGATATGGCAGAGATTGTTAAGGAACATCCTTTGCAAAAATTCTGAATTGAAGCAGCAATTAGTTTTAGAATGGATAGGGTTTTTTGTTAGTTCAATGTACTGGATTTGTTGTCGTTGTTAAATAAAAATATAACAAAAATTTTTCAAAACTTCTGCTTCTCAAAAGTATGATGAATTATTTTTAAGTTTGATAACCTAGAATAAATGAAGGGCCTTATTGTAGTCAGAAATTCTTCCTATCTCATTTCTCAGGATAAATAAATTCACACTGCAGCAAAACAATAACACAATCAGGAAAAGTACAATTTTTATTGACTGAATTTGTACTCCAGATCATGAGAAGGTTTTTATTCAGCCAATTAAGGATTCTTTTCTCCTATATTTGTTTTGTCAAAAATCTCGAGTCGTAGGGTGAGATTTTTAACCCTGTTGTGCATCTTCATTGCAATATGAAATGGGGGTGAAGCATTAATAATCAGAACTAATGTATGGCAATTCCTGAATCGAAAATGGTCTCAGATAATATCCAAAGGCAATCAAGCTAACCTGATATGCATAGAAGCACAAGATACAGTTTGACATATCTGGAAAAAAAATAGTTTATAATTTCAGGAATAGATTGACCACTATTTGAATTCAGAGATCTTACTGATATTTGGTTTTCAGATACGCAGAGAGCACAAGAAATTAAAAAGGGAGAAAAAGATGAGAGAAGTTGCGGAAGCTAGAGAGGAGAGGAGACAGGCACGTTTATTTCAAATTACAGATGGGGAGGAATTCGGTGTCAAGTCAGACATGAGAAAAAAGAAAGATTCAAAGTAAGTACCAACAATGAGACTGGCTTTGAATTGTCAGAGCTCAATATGTCATACAGTGGAAACCTCCCATTTCAAACTGATGGGAATGGATCAAAGGTTCTAATTAAGAGTAAATGAATTAGCCTGATTTTGTTTTGTTTTGTTTGTTTTTCTTAATCAGTTAGAGGGTGATAGATGAGATGCCTTTTTGAAAGATTGTCTTCCTCATCCAAGTCTTTCTCACGTTGCTTCCTTCATGGTACACATTCAGTTTAGTCACTAGAAGACTAGGGTGTTGTGCTTACTCTTTTCACAGATGTTAGCTTTGCATTGAGACTGAGACAAGACAAAAACAGGAAAAAAAGTTGTTTAATGCCGTCCACAGTGGTATTGACTTCAAAGAGAACATAGAGTAATCCTCTTCACTTCGGATTATAAAATCTAATTAAAATGGGAAAAAAAAACTTTTTTTTTTCATATTTTCAACTCTTAAAAATTGCCTAGATTATGATGCCAATATCTGAAAGCTGTAGTCAACTTGAAAATAAATTTGTAGTGTATTTGTGTGATAATCCTGTTGTCTAATCTTGCATATTATAAAAATCTCCAAAAAAGTATTTTAAAAACAATATCAAGCCTGTATTCTAGGTTGTCGTTTTTTGAGTAAGCATACATGGAAGAATTTTTGTTAATGCATACATGCCATAGATAAATTGTTTGTGTATGTGTTCTAGATTTAGTGACATGCATGCAGGTGTGTTGCTAAGTTTGTTGGGTCGAGATCTAGACTGTTTGACTTCAATGTAAACAATAATTCTATAATCGAAGCCATTTGCACTCTGCATTGCCTTGATAGGTTCCTTTTTTTTTAATGTGTAAAGGCAGGTCTAGCTCAAGTCATTTCTAAATAGTAAAATATCCTAGCATCTTCCCTTTTTCCTTATTAGGTGATATGACATTTTCTAAATAATGAGAGCTGCTGTATATAAAATAAGAGTGTGTGATGAAAACGGAAAGAGATAGCTTTGCACAAGCCTGCTCATTTCAGTTTTTGGAACCAGAGTCCGTCCATTAATTTACTGTTATTATGAATTACTGTTTTCTTCAAGTTAATATATTTTTCTTCAATATTTGCAAAATCTGGAGATGTCAAAGTCCCTGTTTATTTAGAAGAACTTTATTGTAACCTGCTTTGGTTTAGTCAACAAACTGATTCAGATTAGCTCAGCTGCTTTGGCAAAATGGACAGAGCGGAAAGTTAAAAACGAAAAAAAGGAGATTCAGATTCTCTTCAAGATAAAAAATTATGAACTTCATAACTGGAAATTGTGGAGCACACCAATCTTTTGAATTCAGAGGCGAGAAAAGGGGGGAATGTTTGAAGCTATTGTCAGACATGGGCAATATCCACAAAATCGTGGATTCCAGTGGAAAATTTAAACATTACATGCAAAAATTTTAACCTCTCGGCGGAAAAAAATTTCATAATGTGGAATGAATATATATTTTTTTTAAAAGTGAAAAATGGGTTTTTATATAACAGTAAATTCTGCTGCAAGCTGCGGAGAGAGGCCTCCAAAATACTTGAAATTTGTGAAGAATTGTTTGGGGGCATTACTCCTACACCCCCTGGGTGGCCCCTGGACCCTGGCCTGGTTTCAACGTTTTTTTCACATAAGAAAATTCTCATGCCTGTATTATTTAGCGCCTTACAGAAAGCGAATTAAAAGAAAAAATAGTCTTGGCAGAAATGTGAAGAGGTGGAATACGATCAAAGAGATTTAAGGGAGTGAGAAACAGCCAAGCTGGCTTACACACTTCACTGAGATGAGTTAGTGGCCCAGGTAATAATGGGCAAGGTCATTGAGTGCACTCCCAGCTGGATGGATTCTTGACTCTTGACTGTTGCTATATTTGAATTTTGTAACTTGCTAAATTTTTTCACCTTAGCTAACATTAACAAGATTCCATATTGCCTTTGGGATGTGAGCATTCTTTGAGATGACCATGCATTCTGCAAAGTTCACATTTGTAACAGGCCCATTTTTTGGCTCTCAAAAACAACAATATATTCAAGGTTTTAGAATTGCTCATCAGATTCTGCTATTAAAACTGTCATCTGCATACCTGAGATTATTAAACTTTTCTCAATTTACTTTTAAGTCTGAAATATCTTCCAGATTCTTAAGATTATTTTCACTATGCTGGTTAAAAAGATCAGGAGACATTACATATGCTTGCTCACACCTCTTTTGGTGGTCTTGAAATCACAGTGTTCTTCGGTTCTTACAGATACAGTGTGATCCAAATATAGGTTTCTTATTACTCTTAAATCTTTACTTCAATGACAAATTTTCCTAGCATATGAAAGAGCTCTTCATATTTTACTTTGTCAAAGGCCTTAATGAATAATAAATGAAGCAACAAATGCAACTACATGTATATCAACTTAAATGAGCCTACTATAACTTTTCCTGATCATTTAAAAGCAATTAAAGGTCTAAAATGTTTTTTAAATAGAAATTCTGAAGATGAGCACACATGCTACCTAGAACTATTTGTATAACCCCAGATCTGTAGCTTGCTAAGCACTTTTTAAAATATTTTGCTGAGGGGCTATACAGACATTTCTGACTTCATCTAAGGACTGATCTAGAAAACTGTGTCTAGGTTTATCATATCTTGATCTTCGTTTGCAAAGTCAAGTACAAGTGTTTATGAAGGTACATTAAACCTGAGGCATCTATTATTAGAAAATTCAATATTATTCTGAAAACATGAGTCGTATTCATACTGAGGAAGTAAGCTTTTTATGATATGGTTAACTTCAACTAGAATTGAAAATTTGAATTGTATTGATACTGAAAGAATAGGCTTTTGACAATATGGATATAGATCGACATACCTGTATATGACCCCCAATGAACTCGTAAGAGACACTACATGTAATTTATAATTCCACATGTAGACATGTACTTGAACCCTATGAAGCATCAGATCTTTTCTAAACCATGAAAGCTTAAATCAAGTTCGCCTTTTTTTTTTTTTTTTAGAAAGAATGCTGTTCCAATTTTGTATACCTGAATGATACCTAAGCTGTTTGTTTACAAAGCAATGGCATAACTCCAGTTTTTCATTTTGCACTTACTTTCCACAATTCTTATCTTTTTGCAATAGCAAATCATTGGCAAATAGACTTCAAGATGTAGAAAATAGTGGTGTAAACCAAGCTGTCGGTTCCATTGGCAACAGGGAAATGACTTTCTCCTTGAAAAAGGTAAGAGGCAAATAATTATTAACGAAGATTGTCCAGGCTGAACTGGAGTTCCAGGAGGCCTAGAAAAACTTGAATTTCATTTAAACATGGAAAATTTTAAAACATAACTTTTAATCATATTTGTGCCAGACTCGTCAGATAAGTGATTAAGCTAGATCTGCTTCTTTAGTTTGCATTGCTCTTAATACCTAACACCTGATAGTGATAATTTATATCTTTGGGTATTTTTGGGTGTCTTTTAGATGGGCCTCTAATAGTCTAATGTCTATATTTCTTTGAATATGGCTTCTTGAAAACAGCCCAACCATCAATTTTTGGAACATTAACACCTATTAGTATATGATGCTGGAGTTTCTACAATGTCTGTTTATAGGCAGCTGATACAATTGATTGCATGACACTTTCTATTTCGCCTACAAAACTGTTAATGTTACAGCATAAAATAATGAGGAACTGATTATTAAGATGGATTCCACAGGATTAATTGGAGCCCAGACTCTTCTCATGTTTGAGTGAAAAGTTTTTTTTGCGCTTCATGGCCATTACCATCCTTCTACCTCAGGCAATTTTTTTTCTGTCAAATATATTTTAAAGCCTATTTGATTGTAAATGTAACTTTCTATTCAAAAAACTTCCACCTGAATAATTGAAGGGCGAGGTTTTCCTTATGTGGGTGGATTTCACCTCAGTTATGCTCTCCAATAAATAATGAAGCTGAAAAAGCAATAAATACCGATATATACTGTTTTGGCATGAATGATATAAGAGAATAATTACTATACATAGGCCCATATAACTTTAATCTTCTATCGCATTTGTGAATGTGAGTGACCATTACTTATATTGACAAAAAAATTGTCAGCCTATTGATACATAAGATGACCGTTTTTTTACAAGTATCAGCCAATTATCGGTCAAACACTACATACATAATGGCAGAAGTAGACTTCCAGTATGATAAAATAGCTTTTTTTGGCTCTGCACAAGAGATAAAACATTTCAACTGGGAATTAGAGGAGAGTTCAAGCAATCCTACACCTATTAAAAAATCAGTTGTTTGTGTACATTAAATTTTTTTTTCTTTCAATTCTACAATATTGCATGATTTCTTAAGGCCTGAATTAAAAAAAAAATTACAGAAAATTTTTATGACTACACTTCATTATTATTATCTATTCGATGTAGATGTAGATAGTATTAATGTAAATTTTTAAAAACTGCAATATTTTCACAGATGTTGAGGGTAGGGTTTATTTTAAATTACTGAAAATTATTAAACTTTCATGGATTTCAATACTATTTCCTAGTTATAAACGACATATTTTGTGGTGACACTCATCATGAATCCATGAAAATTCATATTTTGCACATATGTATTTAATTTCAGGAGAAGAAACTGAGTAAATCTGTGCAACAGAGGAATTTCCATCAATCAGAAAGGAGAAAAGTCAAGAGAGCTGGTGGGAGTTTATTATCCAAGCCAAAATCAAAGCATTGGATGGGAAATAAAATAAAATAATACTAGTTACAGATAAGCACATGTTACATAAAATTTTTATACCGTTTCCTTCAAGGAAAATATAATAACCTCAGTCACAAACCAGTCAACTCTGGGAAAAGAAATTTTCTAGGAGAACTATTTGAGTCTGAGGAATTTAAGATCTTATTAATTTGGAAACTTCAAAGACAAAACAAAGCTTAGATATAATTTACAATGTAACTACAGCAAAATCAGTAGCATGATGATAAAGCTGGGAAAATGAAATACAGAGGAAATCAAGAGTTGAATGGTTTATGAACTGAGGACATTGATATTTTCTTTGCATCACATACATGCATTTTTTTTATCCTTCAGCGTACTTTGCTATTGCTATACACACTGTACACTGTAAGCTGTTTTCCAGCCTCTTTAGTACAGTAAAAAAAATAGATTGGTCAAGTAGGCCTCATGTACCAGTCACAGAAATAGCATTCGATGGGATGGTATAATATCTCTACTGCTTATGTGGATGCATGAAAACTGAGCCATAAATTTAAAATGTAACTTTTATGTCCTTGTTTTTTTTTAAATGTATCTTTTGAATTATTGGCCGCTGAGAAAAATTTTAAAACATTTACCGGTATATTTTTACATCATTTAAAAAAATGTTTGAAAACCTTCCATGCCTGATACTGCTGTAAAAGTTTAGCAAGCCTTAGGATGATTATGTTGGAACATATGATGATGATGAAGGCTGTTAATTTTAATTGTTATAGTGATGCTCTGACTAAAGTGGAAAGATAAGTTATTATAAAATGATAATGCTTTATCTTTATATTACAATTGAACACACTTTATGCAAGCCATCAGTAAACAGAAGATATAAAATATTTATAAGCTTTCAATAATGTTTTATCAGTTAATACTAACAAGAAACAAAATAAAAGTAGGCTCTCACTCTCACACGCTGCCTGCATTGACTGCAAATAAAAGCCTTTTTCAAAAGGTGCTCATCATGCAGAGGGGTTAGCTATAAAGTATAACTTAAATAATATAATTTGCGATGAGATTTTCCCCATTTCTTTTAAATTTAAATCATTCTATTAAATATGACTTATAGGCATACATAAGGCAGCATTGGGGGTAACAGACTTCACTAAGCATTAAAACATACATAAAACACATTATCTTTAGATATATCTTACTGAAAGTAGGATATAAAAAATGACTTTTTTAAAGTCATATGCTAAATTAATCAAAGATATGTTGCTACACATATCTTATTTTAGTTTTATTTAAGTTCTTATTAATTGTTTTTGTGGCGTTCATAATAATGTTGAATATACAGTGCACATCTGATAATTCGTCATGAAAGGGACCAGGCCACACATGTCGAATTGTGAGAAAAACAAGCTATAGAGCAGAAAAAAAGTTGGCCTTTTGCCTTAGTATAGATTATTAAATATAAGAGCACTTAATGGTCTTCTTCCTCACCGTCAGCTTTGCACACATGTACAACAAGACAAGCACATGAGTGGTACCTAGCAGGAAATGCCTGCCACTGCTGTCCACGAATATTGCAGTGTTAAGTCTAAGCCAGCTTAATGTCACAACTTTTTCCTGTCCAGCACACCCCTACCCTCCATCCCAAATCTCATTACCCCTGCAGTGACTCAATCACAATAATTAGTCTGTGTTATCAGGCATATTAATTTTGCTGCAAGTGGCGGCCTGGAAAAGCATTCTGGTTTAGTTTGATCTGAACACCCCATGGGAACTGTCAAATTAAGAGAAATGAGTCAAGCAGCATGTCGATTTGGACAAAGTTTTGTTAGGAAGGATACAGAGGGAATCATTTGGGACTTATTAAGTGTGTCGAATTAAGTGGAGTGCACAGTACTTTAGTTTGAATTACCTAAATAATGCAAAGGTGAATGTGTCAATCATTACACACTTTGTCAACAGTGACAATAAAGAAAAATGCTGTATTTGCCCCTTAACATTCCCTAAAAAACACAAAACCAGGGTTCGTTAATTATAAAGGTTAAGAAAATAAATTGACTGATAAAAGATTGATGAGAAAATTCTGATAATGCCCAGAATGAAGAAGTATCATCCTCCACTAAAGAAGAGCTCTTTGCTCATGGACAATTAGGAGACCCTGTCGCTTGAGGTTGTAAAAATTATTGTCAGCACCTTTTTGTGCGCTTTGACTTTAAAAGAAAAGATCAAAGCATATTTGCATAAAACTTAATCCCACTTAGTGTTCATTTACTTTGCAATACAGGTAATGGTGGATATCTGAATTAGATCTATGCTCGATCATTACTTCTTTTGGTGTAATGATCACTAAAATTTTGCAGTGTTACAAACTCCCAAGACCGTCCTCTTTTTCATGTTCTGACTGCACAGTGTTCAGCAGTCTATTTTTGGCCATATGTAAGACAAAGAAATCATTAAATTAGTATATCTGGTGCTTTTTGCAATTATAGTGGCATTCATTTTTTTATTGGCTACAGGGTACTCAATATCTTGTCATATAAGTGTTAAAAGAAATCGCATTGGGTCCATCAGATCTTGTATTTTTCTTATGTGTAACTGATGTTAAGATCTAGGTTTAGTAGGCCTAGTGGGCTGGCATAACTATATGTGGCTTAGTTTTCACGCATCTACACATAGTTATGCCAGCCCACTGGGCCTACTAAACCTAGATCTAAACATGAGTCTATTTAGTGTAGGTCCCCTGCCTGTCTTTTGCGTATCAGTCGTTTGAATAGCTATGTGCAGAAATAATTTTTAGTAAAATATTACTGATGTTTACAACATTTGAAGAAAAAAATGCTTGAAATGTTTCTATTGGGTCCATTGGAATGTAACTTTTTCTTGTATGGAACGTATGACTGATGTTTGGATTTAGGTCTAGTAGGCGTATCGCAGTGCTGCCAATGGTCAGTGCCAGAAAACCCTTGCAACAGGTTCTAAAAACCCCAGACACTATTATTTTGTTCCATCTATGTTTATATGGAAACCTTAACCCCCCTATCCAAAACACATTGTTTTTGTACTAAAAAAAAAATGACAAGATAAAAATGGCTGTTAAATATTTTTTTCTAATTAAAAGAAAGAAAAGATTAGATTTTTCTGGAATATTTTTACATTGATCGCAAGGCCTATTTGGCCTGTCGTTGGAGACTTTTAAGCCGAATTGCCAGATGGAAAATATTCCGCAAAGCCCCCACCCCCACGTGAACAACATACAAAACTAGGAACCCATTTACAAAAGATACTTTCTTGAATTTTATGCACATATGATAATGTACAACAAGGGATGTTGTCTCCCACAGCTGCAGGAGGAAATGACCTCCGAATCCTTGTCGATCTCATTCTGGTCAGGTCTTGCTTCGACAACACACAAGGCATAATGTTGCTCTTTCTGTTGGTTCATTCGCTTGGTGTATCTGCTGCTGACCAGACCAGAAACCATTTCTTTCACAAGCTGCTTACTGGGATCCCATGTAACACACATTGAATTGTTTCTGGTGATTGACTGTTTGGCTATCAACTTATCTTTGACTGTCTCAACTTTTAAAGAGTTAGTGTACTTTTGATACTGTTCATAAGAGAGAAAATTATTTCCGCTCCATGCAGATGAATCTGGCAAAGCTGTTAGTGTCACCACAAAGACTGACAATAAGTCATACTTGCAATTCTGAAGTCCATCTTTGATTTCTCTCAATTTGAACCAGTATGGTGGGATGTTGCTTGAAGGAATAGGTAAATTCATTGCATTGACATGGAAACTTCGTTATTGATTGTCAGTGTCATTTAATGAGGTGTCTGGAACAATGTTGGGGAAGTGGACAGCAAGGGGAACGATGGACGTTGGTGACTCTGCTATACTTTCTGGATCCAGGATCTTGAGTTGGGAGATAACTTCTTCCTTGTCAAAAGAGAACCTTTACTTCATTTGAACGCAGCGCTCAACAAGAAATTTTTTGCAATTTCAACCTGGTTTCACAAACCTCATTAACAAAGGGTCCGCTGAGTACAAGCGCAGTTGCTTTTCCACTGAGATAGATGTCACCAGTGTCCCAATGGAGTGACTCATTGGCTGGCATCTATGTCCTCAATCGCTGTTATGAAGACCTTTGTCTCTGATGAAGAAGCTCAGCAATTTCTTATACTAACTTGCCACTATGGTATGTAGCAAGTGTAGTCTGAAATATTCAGATTGAAACTCCAGGTTCAGTTTATTGACCTTCTGTAAGACAAACTGATGGAATAGGAGCATATATATGTTTGGTCCCTCTGTTTTTCAGTGTGTCATAGATCCTTCTTGCTCCATCCACTTTGTCTTGTGATTGCCTCATTTTGAAAATATAAAAGCAAGGCCTCATACTGCTTCAAGATCACCTTTATTACGTTTTCCTTTGAAAGCCAACGTGTTTGATACAACTTTGGGATTTTATGGTTTTCTGTGTCAACCACATTCTGTATCAGTGTGAAGTTTCTTTGCCTCTTGCTGCTGCAAGGTGTCAGATCCCCTAAGGCAGCTTCAAAGAATGATGGTAGTACACTGACAGCATGGCTGGCACACAAGAGCAAATGAGTGGCATACACATCCCATTATGAAGACTGATGCAACATCATTGCGAAGAAGTATTTGTTTTTTAAATTTTCCACCGCTGTCCATCATCACTGGCAAAGCCGATGATGTTTGTCAAAAGGATGATCCTTTCTATCTTGGAGGGTCTGTTTTACAGCCTCGTAAAGATCCTGTGCAGTTCCGTTTTCAACTGTCATAGTGTCTAGTAATGCATCAACAACATTCTGTTGGATCATGTCAAAATATCTACACACAATGAGCTTGAGTGTCTGAGATGTCAACTTTCCTTTTCATTAATGATTAATGATGATGAACTTTTTGATCCTGCAGATATCAGTTATGTTTATTTTTTTTGTGGAAAGCAATGGCATCTTATGATATAGCTTTGTTCTTTTCAAAGACAATTTATGGAATATTTTGCTGTGAGGACGGACTTTCTTGTGAACAGGCAAGAAATGATCAACTATTGCCATCGGGATACATGTATTGTGTTCAACAAAGTATACAGCTATCTAGTATCTGCAGTTGACTTTTGGCAATTTTTTTTATCTTCTGTTGTTGCAGGATTGACCATAAATGGTGAAGTTGGATATGCTAGTGCTGAATGTTGCTGCTCTCATGTTCTCTTTATGCAGAGGCAGCATTGCTGTTACTATTCTAATTTGGATTTTGCAACTTTTACAAAAACTGGAGTCGTTATTTACTGAGTTCGGCATTAGCCATTCCTTTAAATCAGGGTCTTTATGCCACTCATCCTTGAATGACTGATTATGCCACTTTCTTTTTCTGTTTCTGTCTTGGTTTGGTTTGGCATCCATAGTGAATAAACAGCACACTTGGATCTTCTTCGGTACATTTTGCCTGGAAAGAGTAGACTTTGATCAAGATGAATTTTATCTAGATATGGTCTAGAGTCTATCATTGTGAAATATATTATCGCCAAAGGACTTACTATCTTCAAGGAGAAACGAAAAGATTTATAATGTAGCCTACCTGGCGAAAATACAAGTTATGATTTAAAAAATGGGTCTAATAAGGTTGGACACCTGTATTCTAGATCTAGTTGGCTGTTTCAGCTACAATTTCTAAAAATAAAAGCTAGCCACTTCATAAAACACTTTGTGTTAGAAAATACCGACAAGATCCAGATTAAGATTTAGTGTCCTTGTCCTTGACTTTTGCACATCAATCATAAACTCAGATGGATTATTATCTACAGAAAAGAAAAAAGATAGGCTACCAATGTTAACAAGATTACAAAAAAAATAAAAGCCTGAAAATGTCCATGCCTGGTTGGGTATTTGGTTGCTACGACAGTTTTAGGCCTAAGGATGATTAAATTGTGATGGTGACAATCCCAATGATGGTGATGATGATAAAGAGATAGTGATGACAATAGTAATGGAGTGATGATGATCATGACGATGAAGTGGGTGGTGATGATGATGATGATGACGAATGTGCCAATAATTAAGATGGTTATGCTTGTGAAGTTGATGAAGATGGTGTTTTGGTAATGTTCTGTAAGTGGGTGGGAAGACCCTTGATAATGTATGGATAATTTTATCTTTATCTCATTACCGATTGCACAAATTTGTGCAGCTGATCTATATCAGTAGATCAATAACCTTTCAGTAATGCATTAATAAAGAAAGTAGGCTCTCACAATAGGCTTACACTACAGTAAACACCAATAATATTTCCAAATGGCACTGAAAGGCCATTGACAACGTGAACATGTAAATTATCTAGAGATAAAACCTAGACAAGGCCTTACAAACAAGCCTGTGGGACTCTCAATTCACTTGATATATAAGTTGAAGAATAGGCATAGCTTTTGAACTAGTTATACAACAGTAATAACATCGGTAGCTAGACTGCAAATGTGTTATGTTTGCACTCTGCCAATTTCGGCTCAAGGCATATGGGAGGGGTACAAGTAAACTCTTCAAATCGATTTTTTGTTGTGCATGTAATGGGATATACATTTATTTTTTTTAAATTAAAGTATCAGTTGATTTATATGTAAAACTGTTTGATGAAGCATTCTGTGAGCTTCAGTATCAGGAGTGACCTTTTTTGAAAAATATGTGTAGAGTCTGACAAAATGAGTCAAGTTGAGGTTTTGCATGATTGACTTTAAATGAAAATAACTGAAGGGAAGAGATCTATTTCTCTCTCTGTGTGGAGAACTTTGTATCGGCATGCAAAAGACATTCTATAGATAAAGCATTGGGAATATTTCTTCTGTGCTGAGTTGAATTCAGTGATGTAGATCCACAACTTGACTCATTTTGTCAGAGTGCTACACATTATTAGAAAATTAGAAGTCACTGTGCCATTTTCAGCAAATGAAATTATTGGAAAACTAGACAAATCTAGTCATAACAAAAGAATGAAACTAAAAACAACAGCAATCTTTTAAGCTTATGGATTTTCTAGTATAAAGCTCAAAAAGATGGTGTCCAATATTTATTTATCATTAAGCTGACATTTAAAAAAATCATTCTTGGTTATTTTTCATACAAAGACCATTTAATTGAATAAGTTTGATAAGAACTATCGTACACATCTGATTACTAGTATCCTGTTTAGGGTTGTTTTGGAGCTTCCATTTTTTCTCTATGTATGTAATCATTGACACTGTCCATTTACCCTTGTAACGGTGTTACAATTACAATAATGGCAGACAAGTGATGGATCTTTAATTTGGTTTTTAATTCGATTCAAAAAGAGAGAGAGAGAAGAATGATGACTGATGTTTGTTATTGTCTGTTTCGTCCACTTCCGTTTTCTTAGGAATTGTCAAAGGTCAGTGTGGTTGTGCTTTAAGTAAGTGTCAATTGTGAGAGTGAGACGCTACAGAGCTCCCCCCAGCACTGGCCTTGTGGTCATCTGAAGTGAAACGGGGTGGCAGATGGACGGCGCGTGCAGAGCGTGTCGAACGTGACTGCTGACGTGGCGATGAAGATTCAAGTTCCGCTGCGTTCTCCTGGTTCGTTGGTTCTGCTTGTTGAAGCGGTGGACGTCCTCTTCGTGGAGGCTGCGCTACCGTTACAGGACCGGTGAGGTCTACGTAAGCTGGTTTCAAACGGTCTGCTGAAATGACTTCTTCACGGCTTCCAACCATGATGCGAAATGTTTTATCACATGGGGCGACCACCCGAAAAGGTCCGTCGTATGGACGCCGGAGGGGACCACAATGGCTATCGTTATGGATGAAAACAAACTTTGAGTCCCGAAGGCATTGAGGGACAGAAGATGATGAGGACAAGCCATGGTGGGAAGTAAGAAAGGGTGAAAGCCTTTGAACACAAGAGGAGAAGGGGTCACCAATTGTAACGGTGTTACAATTACAATAATGACAGACAAGTGATGGATCTTTAATTTGGTTTTTCATTTGATTCAAAAAGAGAGAGAGAAAAGAATGATGACTGATGTTTGTTATTGTCTGTTTCGTCCACTTCCGTTTTCTTAGGAATTGTCAAAGGTCAGTGTGGTTGTGCTTTAAGTAAGTGTCAATTGTGAGAGTGAGACGCTACACCCTAACATAAAAACTTGGTTTCTTTATTTTAATGCCGTTTATGTTTTGAGTTATGAAAGCTTACTAATTTAGAAGCTGGATGATAGGCCTATTTTGGAGACTACCTTTTGAGACAGGCACAAAAGAATCTCACAGGATGTAAACAATGACACAGAAGGACCAATAACTGGGTGAACAAGCAAATAATAAAGCACTGCTTTACAAATTGCCCTGGAGGAGTCTTTTTAATTTGCTTATGGACTTAAAGAATAGGCCTAGAATTGATCTAGTCATACCACAGAGATAAAAAAAAAAGGTAGCTGGACTATTAAATGTAGTATTACTATTAGTCTAGCACCTTGCATATGACATAAGGAGAGGGGTAAACTTTTCAAATCGATTTTTCGCTATGTTTTAATTTTTATATTTCTATAGTTCTACCTTCTATGTAAAAAAAAAAGGTTGACTGAGGCTTTCTGAAGTCCTCAATGTCTAGACATCGTGATCTTATTTGAAAATTAGAGTCATTCTGCTGTTTTTGGCACACAGTGTGTGAGAAGATTAAATAATAGTGTTGGATGTATTTGAAGAACTTTTTTCTTGCATTTTTCATTTTGTTGTAAATAATACAAAAATTTCCCCATCCACTTCATTAAAAAATTTTTTTTTACTAATTGACCCATTGGCCCCTTTTCTCACATTTTCTACAACTAAATGGGGGAATTTTTGCTGAACTCTAAGCAGTTAGTCATATAAGAAGATAAGGGTATTCATTTGTGGAATTAAGCATTTTGTATTGCAATTTGAACTGCAACCTATGACACAATGCAACCATAATGTAGATCACCATGCAACATAAAACTTCATTTTTGTTTAACCCTTTCCAATATAATAAATTAATAGTCTGCTAAGAGTACAAGTAGGCCCTACTAGTCTTATGGCTGAGGAGCAACTCCATATAATAACTGGTGGCTAAAACGGGTACAAAATTCCTATGAAAAACAAATTATTTTAAATTTTAAGTTGCATTAATGCTTGCAACCAAATTTTTCATGAGCAAAAAAAATGTCACAATTTAGAAAAATAACTGGACCTTTGCAGAAAATTTTAACATTCACATGTGTGGGAGAAAAATAACTTTGTTGGAATAAAAAACTTATAAATCAACAAATTTTTTTCTCTGGCTTTTTCCTTGCTGCAAAGCTACAGCTGATGTGTGAGCGTATATTTCGTTTAAGTGAAATTTGCAAAATGTAGATTACAATTTTTTTTTAAATTGAGAAAAGAAAAGAGCAGGTCAATGAAATTGTCGCAAGTTCTTGCCAAATGTTCTAAATCCTTGTGTTGGCAAATGTGTTTGAGAAGTTGTAGTTACTTTTGTCTTACACTTTTAATTAACGATGGCTCAAAGTCAAATTAGCTTCTTTCAGAGCCGATTCTTTGGACTTTTTTCCGTCCATGATATCCGCATCATTCTAATAAATGACATCTCAATTCTTACAGTTTTCTCTCTGTTTCTTGTTAATTTTCCAGAACTCACTCACAGATAACAGTACTGACCATACATATGCTTTCATTATTCTTATTTTGGTGACCTTATGTTGTTTGTCAGTATTAGTTTCATTTTTTGGAATGTACGAAATCCTGAAACCCAAAAATTCCATCTTGTTAGCACACAAAAAAAATTCAAATATATGAATTTTACATGATAATATTAGACTATATGACAGATGCCCAAGTGAAATAAAAAAAAAAAAACTCTCATGGCTTATGGCTTAGTACATGACAATAATATTGTAATGTCTCTGAGTGTCGATTTATTTTTCCTTACATTGATGTAACAACTTCACAATAATTATTGACGAGCATTTTTAGCAAAAACAACATACATTCACAAATTAATATCATGTAAAGACATTCCAAATTTATGTATTTTTGTACCTTCAATTGTGATTCCATTATGCTCAGTTTAATAAAAATGTTGTTTTTCTGGCCAGAAAATCATCTTTAATGCCCCTAAAACATTACCTCAGTTAAATTCCAGGGCCTTATATTCAGTCACAATATGCAAGATTTATATATCTGAAAATTATCATGCAAATTCAATCTATAAAATTTGAAATTTACTTAAATTTATACTCAGAATAATCAAATTCCAATGTCATACACTCGCAAAGCACATTATTAATTAAAATTGTACTAAGAGATTGATTGAAATTTACTCCTCTCTCATTGCAATTTATTTGCTGAACTTTAAATGTATAGTGATCAATGTTTGTCAGAATTCTATTTTTCTAACCGACATAAAGGGTTATCATACACCATTTTAAGATTCACTTTTGGTCCCACCAGGTCACGGATATTGCTCAACTTGTACTTGATCATGGTAGGTCTGCAAAGGAAAAAGAAATGTAATGACTAATATTTAGAAGTTACAAAAATGGTTGACAATTTTCTTAAATTCAGAAATTGACATGGGAAAGATTTATATAACTTACATTATTCTATTGCTTTATTTTTACATAATTATACAGAGTTACGAAGATATAAATGACACACTTTTTCCCATTTCATAAGGATTTAGTTTAATTTAAAACATGTATCATAAGGAAAGCCCTTTTCCATATATCTGAGCAATAAGCCCACTGTTGGCCACATCAAAAGGCAACAATTAGGCACAACACATGGGATTATGTCAATGATAAAAAAAAAGCATATAAAATGATGTATGGCTTTTCTAGGACGAATGTTGCTCTTGCATTCCTCTGCAGCCCATATCTTTTAAAAATCCTGATAATATTTACAGAGGTGATACACTAAGTGGCAAAACGGCATAACAAATTATAAGCCCTTATTCAATCAAGCTCATGAAGTCAAATGTTTAAAAATCACAAAGCTACTATCAAAGTTTTGTGGAAATTGATCCACGAAGTGGCATCCAAACAGGCCTATGATAATTACCTTTAAACACATTCTTATATTTTATGATTTTGTATGATTTTTTATGTAAAAGAATTCAAACTTATTTGAACAAAGTAAGCAACACAAATGTTTCGCTCATTAGGTCATTTCCTTCACCCACCATTGCATCTTCAAGATCCTTAAACTCACATGTTTCTGGAAGTGCCATTTTTTTTTTACTTTTTTCTTTTTAACTTTAAGATAGATCATATAAAACCAGCCCATCAAAATAGATAAACATGAAATGTTGCATTAAATTCATGGTTTTATATAGGCCCTATGTATGTAAAAAAAAAGTAAAGTGGGTCCCACGCTTAGTCCAAGCCTCGGGGAACCAAAAGTAGGGTCCTGATTGTTCTTGGCATACGGCATTTGACGGTAGTTTGCCATTGCTTTCCTCCCCGCCTTTACTTTCGCTGTGTCTTAAGAGACCTAGCTACCCATTTAGTGCTGGGTGGACATAGAGTAGCAATGAAAATCTGATTTTGCCCGGACTGGGAATCGAACCCTGGTAGCCAACTGCTCTACCAGATGAGCCACCGCTCCCTGCTATGTATGTATGTGTGTGTGTATAAATTTTTTGGTAAACCAGCAACTTTTCATGTAAGATGTCAGACCAAAACTCCTCCAAAGATATTTCACCCATGCAAACCCTTGAAGGGCAAAATAAATACCTCTCGAGAGAAAGCCCCCAGGCAATTACTGATACGTCCTCTGGTAGACCCATGGGCAGTAACATCTCTGGACGGAAAACGCCAGAATTACCTATCTCAACCCACTTGCCTAAACCTGCATGAAGAAGAAACAAACAGATTAATATCAGCCAAACATACTCAATATTTCATTTTCATTTCCAATCCAAATATGTTCCAAATGCAACAATAACCTGTTGCACAAATGATGGCTTAGAAAAGAAAGAGAATAACAATTCAATTGACTATGGTTTTACTCTATTAAAAACTCCACTCATACAACTTGTGATACAACTGCAGTGAACTGCTGATAAGATTAGTCAATATCTTGGGAGAGACAAAAGATGGAATGATTGATTGCTGAATATGCCCAGTCCACCATTTATCGGTGATTTCAGGGTTTCCGTTCATTCATTTCCTCTCACAGTCCATTATTTATCACTTGCTAAAGCAAATAAAAACCAATTGAACGTAGCTATTCATAGTTCACCAATTTATTGTTGATCTCAGGATTTCTATTCATTCATTTTCTCTCAAAGGCCATTATTTATCGTTTGCTTACACAAATGAAAACCATTGAGCATGAATATATGAAGTATTAAAACAAAACAAGACAAAACCACAGACATCAAGTTTCTTTAAGTAAACCACTATGCCTGCCTGTACAAGTCAGTTACATCTTGGTGACTTGAAAGATAGATTGATTGATCAATTATTGGTATACCCATTCCACCATTAAACGATGATCTTAGGGTTTCTGTTCATTCATTTTCTCTCATAGACCATCATAAGATACCTAACCCTATCCTTAAGTGTGTCGTAATTTTTATTCCCAAGGCTTGTTTTTAATTTTTTTTAAATACTCAAAATACTTGAGCTTTTCAGTATTCCTCAAATTTCAATTTGACATATGACTACATAATAATGATTGACAGAAAATCAATATTGAACTAACCTGAGGTTATTTCTGAAATCCTCTATTATTTTTCCTATGAAAATTATGAGGTGATTCTGTTACCCTTCACATACGGATAGGTATATAGCAATTTTTTTTCACTATATACGTTATGGGGACATGCAGTTACCCCACACTTACAGTTAAGACTATATTGATATTAAAATATGGGGGCACTCAGTAACCCCCGCATACGGATACACCAATAAAACACCTCTTACGGATAGGGTTAAGCAAATTAAAACAAATGTGAAAATCCATTTAAAACCTAATTGAGTATATATGTGGAGAAAAACTTTTAAAAGGAAGCCACAGATATTTCTATAGACACCAAGTTCCCTTAAGTAGCCCACTATGTGAGAGGGATTGGCCTCTCAGAAAAAACTGTACATGTCAGTTACATTGTAGTATTTATTCCTGTTGACCTGAAAGTCTGGGCATTCAATTAAAATATTGCTGACAGAGTAGAGGCTGTTGCAAGCAGAGCAAACAGGCAGTTCCTCATATTTTAAAAGGTAGTTCTGGGTGAGCCATGTGTGGCCCACCCTAAGCCTACACATTACCATCTCCCACTTTCTACCTGCTCCTTCACTCTTTTTGCTGAGGTCTTCCCCCAAGTTAGGGAGTACTTTGTGGAGCTTGTTTGCCCTCTCAGGTTCCCAATTTTCTTGCAAAATGGTATGGATATATGAGTTTACTGTGAATTCTTCACCTTGTCGAAACATGGGGAGGGGCCAGGTTTTTTTTTATTTAACTCCAGGGCTTACCACCCACCTCAGAACCCAACTAAGTGGACCCATTGCACAGATCTCCAGGGCTACCCACGAGCTATACTCTCAGCAGAGAGAATGGGATTGACCCCAGCCTTGCACAGAGAAAAAAAAGACAGGGTTAGTGCTGCCCTCTTGTCTCGAAAGAAGGGAGTGGTCAAGGAGCTGTGTAGATAAGTGATAGCCAATATCACCACCTCAACCCCCCCCACACACACACACAAGGAGGTGGCCTCTTAATTTTTTTTTTTCCAGCATTGGAGGACTATTGTGGAAAGAAGTGGAGACAACAAGAGGGGAAGCAGACAGGACAATAGCGCATGAAAGGAAGTGGGAAGAGAAGACAAAGCAAGGTGGACTGAAAGCAAAGCCATTCATGTACCAACAAGGTACAATTTATGGGCAACAACCTGTTTCAATTGCTTCTTACAGCTTGCACAGTACAGTGGGTTGATTATATCCCAGATTCCTCACAGGAAGAAAAAAAAAGTAGGGGTTGAGCACATTCTTTCCCCGGACCCTACAAGGGGACAAAATATGGTAGAACCTTGCATGTTGTAGAGCCTGCTTTACTCAGTTAATGCAAGTATCAATGCCAAGGTGATCATAGTGAAATATTGTTAGGAGTGGTATCATCTGTGCAAACTATCATGGCACTGACTAAGTTTGTTCAGTGACAATAAGATCTAAACACAGAGCAGATAAATCAATGAAGTAAAAGAGAAAGTGTAATTGTGTCACAGTAATGTGCAGCAGAGAAAGTAAATCAAGTCCAGATTCTAGATAGAGGTCTCATACTCTAATGAACAAAACAAATGTGGCAAGTGGGATCTTGGCTTGTTAAAATTTTTTTTTTTTTAAATCTTTGGCAGTATACAAATTTTCATGTTTTCAAATGTGCAGAAGAGTTTTTGAACGTTCTGAGAGCATGTGTCATTTTTTATTACCTTAATAATTACTGATTTTGATTTTTATCCCCTGCCTGCGATATTTTTAGAATGGATGCAATCACACCCACACCATCTAACTTTCCACCGGTGAGGCAGATTTAAAAATAAACCATGCTCCTTAGGCTAGCCTATTTGCTCTACTCAAAGACAGTCTTGCTATCATAAACTACACATGATTTCTTATGTATCTCTACCACATTGCTTATCCTTCACATCATTTTTTTAAGGTGTTGCGCTCTTTTGTGCTACTAGACAGTTCCAGTTACCCAGCTGCAATCATACCAAGTACAACCAAGTTGACAAATTTGCTTTAGCAAACTTGTGATGTAAAAAAAATGTCACTGTTGTAGAAAAATTTCTTAAAAATTAAGGCTATTGTTTAAAAAAGTTGGATATATGTACACATACCATCATGGTAGCCAAAGATTTCCATACTAGGCTCCGTGTAAGGATTGTAGGCTGGCTTGAATCGCAGCCTGTGCATACCTGAAAGTCAAGATAATATGAGATAAATCTCAGAAACTTTTTATGCTTATCTCCGAGTTTTCCTACAACATTGGAGTGCACTTAATTCCAATCCTAATGTATCAAACGGTGACACATTTGGAATTATTTGAAGGTTCCGAATGTTTTTACTCTTCATATAAATTCATTTACAAACAAACCGATAACTTTATGAGATTCTGAGCAGGAAAAGAAACACCTGCAACCAAAAGAAAAAAACTACATGCATATGGCAATAAGTATGACAAATTTAACATTAGCAAACTTATGATTAAGTATTAAAAAGCAGCACAAAGCAATGTCAACACAAAAACTGTCATTGATGATCTTTTTGTGCATTACGCTATGCACCTGCATAACATATCAGATAGGCAAACACTGCAAGGGTATCCAGTCATCATGAAATAATTTTTTTATCTTAAACATTAAAGAAACATCTCTTTTGTCCCAGGGTTCCCCATAAAAATTTGAAAAAAAAATCCCAAGGAAAAAGTTAAAGCTTGAAAAAAAAAAAAGTGCAGGTTTGTAACAAAATAAATAAATAAAAATAATCAACAGACCCTCACCTGATTTGTTTACTTTAAAAGTGTATACAATTGTAGAATATTTTAAACCATGAGCATATTCTAGATGAAAAAAAAAAAAGGATGAATGGACAGAGAGAAGCCAGGGGTATAAGAATGCAGAATATTTTAAGCCATGGCAGGTCTGCCAACCCCAAATTATATCTTAGAGTAATTCATACCCCTGTTGCAAGTATTTTAGACCAGCTAAGGGGTAATATACAAACTTTTGGGGAAAAAGTTTTAATGGGACCCTTATTGTCTTATACTATTGCATTTTTGTCCAACGCCCGTGCATCTTAGCAATGACAAAATCTGTTGCTTTCAAATAACAAAGGAGCTTTCAATTTCTGGCACTTGAGATAAACATGAACATTGTTTGCTACCATATCAAAATAATTCAAAATAACATATATACTATTTAAAATATACAATCAATTTTTTTTCCAAATTGCATTTCACACATAGCTTTAACCAATTACGAAGACTGGCTTTAGATAAACCGCTTCTTAATGTACAATGTACTTGAAGAATAATAAATAAACCTATCACTATCGGATATTCTAAATTTACTTTTTCAAACTGAAGGAACCAAATATTCATGAAAATTAAGGAGTCATTATTATTTTCAAAATAATGCTGGTATGTATTTCAAAATTAGAGCTTCTCTTGTTCCCCCTTTTGCAATTTTTGTTGCTTTCACTGTACAATTTCAACTACTATTACTACAAAAGAAACAACAGCTGCTGCTACCACTGCTAATGCTACTACCATTATTATTACTAAAGTATTAGTGTTATTAATATTTTAGTTATCTACATAATTCTTTTGTTGTAGAAACTTCATAAAATATTTCCACAGATCTTTTTGTCAAATTATTCAGGGAGTCTATGATCAATTTAAACTATTTCAGTAGCCTACAAGTATTGAACTGATTCCACAGGTTTTTATAACATGCAAATGCAGTGGTGTCACAAATTCTTGACATTTAGTAAAAGTTAGAGGAAGGTATTTTGAAGAAATAGTAATACATTTGTTTCAGGGTAAACTGGAGACCTGGAGCTAGAACAATCATCACATATCATCAGAGAAATCAAATGATTGTCGAATTGTCGAA
>BLXT01002328.1:547564-559326 GCA_019648995.1 Plakobranchus ocellatus | reverse complement strand
GGGGGGGGGGGGGGGGGTGTGATGGTTTCTGCATAGCTGGACATTCCAACCACCCCTTAGGCAAAGCACTTTGACATCTTGTGAGGCCACCATAAATAAAGAGTGATAAATATTTCATACAATTCTTTCTGGGCAATCCAAGCATGGACTTCTGTGAAGAAGTCTTGTTAAAATTGAATGAAATTGGCCATCTTAAAAATTCACCTTTACCTGCGCGTTGTATGCTGACAACTGCAAAGTGACTTAAATTTACTATTTTTTTTCAAAACGCTCCCTCTAAACACTGATGGTCTCAGAATGCCTCAACCAATCTTTTTTTACATACAAAATCAGCTGTTACAGAAATTTCAGAATCGAAATATGTCAAGCTGATTCCACTCCTGTTTTTTTGTTTTTTTCTTCCATTTATTAAGAGGAAGAAGGAAAAAAACTGATGTGTTTGGCCATCTTTTAGACCTTTCTCAATACTGGAAAGATCTTGAGTCACTTTATCTGACTTAGGTTTGTGTCTAAAATTGGCCAAGAGAGAAGATTGTAAGGTGGAAAATCAAGAAAACACCAACAGCTGAGGGTTTTTTTTTTTTTTTTTGCAGTATGGTTGTTCTCCTTATTTATGTGTGTTTAGCTTATTGTCAGTGGCTCGGCTGTGACTGAGTGAAACTTACAGGTCTGGCACTGTTGTTCATCATTATACTGGCCAGTTTGATGGTCTAACACTCAGATTTGAGGCTTCTGTCAACAGGGACTGAGCTCCACCCATCTGTTATTGGCATTAGGTCTAGTAATAGTATTAATCTAGATCGAGTGCCAGATTTCTTTTCTTGAGTGGCAGAGAAAAAGGAGATTCTTATAATGGAAGTCACACAGGTGAATAAACAATTGTGATATTACTACAGTCGAAACCTCAAAAGCCGAAGTCCGATTATTTGAATTTCTCATAAACCGAAGTATTTGCGATCTGAGGGGTTTTTTTTTCTTCTTTGGCTTTGTAAAGTTCGAACTCATTATTCGAAGTCAAAGAAAGTCGATTCTCATAATTCGAAGTCAAAGAAAGTCGATTCTCATAATTCGAAGCCCACATCGCCACAAACCGCAAAAAGAAAAAAAAATGTTTCCCTTTCACCATCCCCAAAACAATACCAATCAGGTTGAATCACCGTTTCAACAAAGCGGGCCTACTCCAGGGAGTGCCATTAACAACAAGTGAGATAGGGGAGGGCTCAAACTAGCTTGAGAGAGGGGAAGTGGGGTGCCGAATGTAGGCCTAGAGCAGGCAAGCGATCTGCCAGTGCCACACACTGCCACTGGCTGAAGAACCTCTCGCTGCAGTCACGCTAGGTCTAGATCATCTAGACCTACCCCTGTAAAGGCAATAAATGAATAATAATTTCACACAGTCAGCTACAAGCACAGGAAAGGGGAGATGGTGTAGGCACTGTAAGTTCGGGATGAGACAAGGTGTGCTAGGCGAGACTGGAGTGAGAGGCACCGTGCCTTTTTTTGTTTTGTTTGTTTTTAATTCGCGTCGATAAACCAGTAACGTGGACGCCTAGAGGCTAGCACTGCATCTACTGCCTGGACCCACCATTACATCAAACACACACACACACACATACGCCGGTCAGCGTCACAGCATCCCAACACAAGTGTATCCGATTTGATCTATCACTTGTTGCATTGCTACTCATGTGGTATTGATGCATTACAAATCTCTCCTTGTTTTTGAATAGATTTTGAATTAATATTTGAACAGCTTCGTATTTTCTCCAATGGAAAATGGCATCACTGAGAGTTAAAAGTTTGTCATCGAGCAAGGCCCTGATGACATGCGCAGCTCAGTTTATTTGAATTTTCATTTGAAGACCATGTTGTGAGGAGAGCCAGGCAGACTGTCATCACTGACGACTTTTGAGTAAAGCTGCCAATTAAACCAAATAGTCAATACAACCACGGCCCTTTTCAGGGCCAAAAAATAAACAAACAAAAAGGGGAAATGGGTTTGAGGTACACAAGTATGAAAGCAGAAGAGAGCCATTCTTTTCGTTAAATTTTTTATCAAAGGGAAGTAACCCGGTAATAATTAGTGGTGTTTAAGATCCCCGAATTTTAATAATTCGAAGTCTTATAATCCGAAATTTTGGTCCATTCCCAGGTACTTCAAATTATGAGGTTTCCACTGTAATAAATTTCTTCTCAATTTTATCAATCCCTGGCTGTTACATGATAGAAGGACAAATATTTCAACAAATTGGTGTTAACAGCGCAAAAGTGTGGAAGTTATAATGACACTAAGAAGAATTGGCAGAGGAAACAGAATAGCTTCACAAATTTGTGATTTTGAGGAATCAAAGTTTGACCAAATCATGTTCAACTGTAAAAGAGTGCAACAAAATGAGCTTTCAAATAATGCATTGTGCCATATTGAAGTGCTTATTTTACCTGTGAAAATCTAGAGGAGGCAAATATTGAAATAATGAAACCAAATATATACAAAATAAAAGGATAGTTTCTCTATTTCTTAACCACCAAAGGCCAATATTGTCTATTGGACAATTTCACAAAGCTGAGAAAGCCAAGAGGTATTTACAAAAATTCAAACTACTCTTGTGCAACAAAAGAATTTTTTTTAGCTGTCAAGACTGTGCATTAATATAATTTATGATTAAAATGGTGCAGCCTTAATTCTTGGTTACCTTACCACCAGCGCTGACGATCTATTGAGTTGCAAACCTCCCCCCCCAAAAAAAAAAAATGGGAGAGATGCTTTATTTAATCATGGTACACTTTGCCAGCCTGGTATAAGATCAAAGAAACTACACCGGTCTACTTCGAGGACGGTTAAAAAAAAGAAAAAAAAAGAATGAACTTCCGAGCGATACCACATTTTTGTATTATGGGAATGGAAAAAAAATCGCCCAAAATGAACCAGAGCGCAAGAGCTTTGCTAAACAGCTAAAGTGTAAAATTTTCCCGGTTTTGTGTGATGAATTACGCCTAAAGTATAATGTTGGCATGTCTGCATGTAGTGTCTTGACACATCACTCGGTCTCTTTATACAGAATGTTGAATAAACATTATGGACCGAAAATTGGATACTTGGGTTATATGCATAATAATTTAAAAATATTCAATGCTATTTAATAAGTAAAGATTACATGTCGGTTGATATATGATGGATACAAAGGATAAAAGGAGATTTTTTTCCTTTCCATTGTCCATCGGGACAACCGAACAGGATTTTAGCGCTGCAGCCCAGAAAACTGAATTTTCCCCCACAAAAATGGAAAGTTGGCAGGTCTGCAATATATGTTATGATCACTGATAGCTTATAAAATTATATTTCAGCCCCCCCAAAAAAATGTGGTCAATGATGCAAGTGCCACCAGCCGTGCAGGTGGGTTGTGACAGCCTACTTTTTACTGCACTTGTTATGGAAAAGGGCAGTCACTACCTTAACAAAACATGGCATTGGTGTGTAGACCTCTGATTTAGGGTCTAGACCTAGATCTACATTGTGGACACTTCTTTTTTTTTGGTTCATAGATTTACATAAAAAACTAGATCAAATGTTTAAATTGCTGGCATTCTACTCTTCTCTTCAAGCTAAAGATCTCTCTCTCTCTCTGCATCTAATTTCACCCTTCTTCTAATTTCAAGACCTTCTACACTCTACTCTGGCTGATGTTTTAAGGCAAAAATCAAATGCCAACTTTAAAAAAAAATTATAAATTTGAAATAGGACTGCCCATTGCCACAGAGTAAAAAATTAAAAAGCAAACAAAAATGTCACATTCTGGAAATGTCATACCATTTTTTTTTTCTGTGGAAGAGAAATAAGCCTCTTTTAAGTGTATAAGGGAGTGATTCCCTATTTAAAAAATGGACATTGATGCGATTATTCCTAGCCATCTGATACAAAACTGTAACGACAATAGTGGTCTTACAATAAACCAAGATTTTTAATCTCAATACAGAATGAACCTTTTTCATACTACCTATCAAAATTATTACAACATGTTTCTCATTCAGCCACCTCTTATTTTTTATTTTTGTTCAATTCAAATAAAATAAAATCATTGTGCTAAGCTCACCCCATCTCCAAGAAAATCTGCCTGAATTGTTCCCTAACTTTGAGTAGAGGATGTAAATGGCCTGTGACAGCGGGCACACCTAAGGCATTAAAGTTGAAGGGTTTGAACTGTGTTGTGCGCCAACTGCCACTGGAGATCATTTCTGGTGTGAGATCTACCTGCTGCTTGCTTACTGTGGTGGTGAAGTTCTCTCCTTTTGATACCGAGTAGCTCACCTGTTTGCTAATGACAAAAGAAAAAAAAAAGATGAAAACATTAAATGTGTGTTGTTTTTTTTTTTCTTGCAGAGGGGCATTTTTCCTTAAATGTTTGATTCTGAATTTCCAAAAACATCGCCATATATTGATGCCTATTTATGTTAATTTTTTGGTTGATGTTAAACTTAGTAAATACTGCAAAATTGCAATGATGTGGGTTCAAAATTCTGAAATGCAAATAGACATAAATATTCAACGTAAACAATCCAAAAGATCCTTAGACAAAATTGCTGTGGCTGTTCAAAACAAACATGAATTTGTAAACAATACCTCAAAAATAGAAGAACTATGGCCAGAAATGAAAAAGTCACATTAAAAAGTCATAGAGAAAAATGTTCCTTAAAAAAGATACAAAAGAGCACAAACAATGGGTAAAAAAGAAAATACTAGATTTGATGGAAGAAAGGTGCAAATAAAAACAAAAGAAGCCAAATAGAAAGACCTAAACAATACACTTGAGACAAATGCAATGCAGTAAAAGAAGAATGGAACAATAATGTCATGAGATAGAGCAAAAGCTAAACGTAGACAATAAATTCATGCATGCTACAATTAACCATGTGAGTCTTAAGTAAATCGAATACAGTAGCCTTAGCTACATCAAATCAAAAGAAGGAAAAATTTAAATGGAAACCAAAGTACATTCAACACTGCTTATGTCAAAGCCACTTAAGTGGATTTTCATTCAAGTTGTTCTTTTTACTTGAACTTCCACCCACCCCCTGAACACTAAAGGCCACTGCATAACTTGATTTTTTTTCTAAGCCAATCTTTTACTGCTCGGCGCCACTTATTGAAAAGTGCTTTTTCTCCTGCTAATCTTTAAAAACATTAGTATGTTTACCATTACATGTGCATAATGCTAGGCTTTTTATGTACAATTCACCCTGTGTTATATTCTCCAACACTTTATCACAGCCACAGGAGGTGTGTGTGTCTCTCTCTCTCACTCTTAAGCATTGAGGCAGTGCCTGCAATTGTGATGATTAAGCATGCCCATCATTTCCAAACATCTTATGTGTGGGTGTGCACAGGTTTTTTTTGTTTTTTTTTTGGTGAGGGCAGTTGCCAGTTGACTATTTGGGATGTGCGCGCAGTAATTGAGCAATTATACTTGCTTGTTTTGGTATGGTCAATGCAAGTCCCACATAATTTGCCCTTCCTCCCTCCCAAACCTCCTCCCCTATTACTCATTTGAAGAACACACTCACAGACATTAGGGCCTAGTAAATTTCCACTAGCCTACACAATGCTGATACAGATCGCAGATCCATTTTAATCTAGTTGTGCACAGCCAATCTACATACCAGCCGTATTTGATCTTAGCTTTGACTCTAGCCTTCACTTAAGTTTAATACGAACCACACTGAAACACTAGATCTTCACAAAACTTAGAGCAAGGCGACCAGGATTAACGATTTTGCCACTAAAATGCAAAAATGAACTTATTGACAAAGTGAAAAAGAAGTCGTAAAAAACGACAACAATAACATAGACCAGACAGATGTTTCAACGGATATGGTTTACTTACCAATACTGTTTAGACACCAATGAAGAAAGTATATTACATAGCTTTGGACGCTATGATGTTAAGACAGCACCAATCACAACATGGTGATATTGAGAAAGTTCATTTGGTTCAGTTTACGGTCACAACCTCAAACTTCTCATTTAGAAATTTAGTTATTATATAATTTGTAAGCAGATGAATCTGCAAGCAATTTTGGAAACTGGACTTCTGCAAACACTTCCCCTAAAATTAAAAACCAAATTGAAAATATATATATATTATAAAACCATAAAAATTGCTTCAATCCGGGGAGGTAACAAAAATATCCGTAAATCGATTTTTAGTCGATCTTTTTAGTTTTGTCCCCTGGACATCGACTTAAGCAATGTTGAAATGTTGACTGAACTAAACAGATGAATAGAATATGCTGTTTCAACTATCCCTTAAAGAAAAGGAAAGGCAGCCATAAAGAAGAAAAAAAAATGGAAAGGCCACAGGACCAGATAACATTAAGTCATATCAATAGAAATTATAGCAGCATTAGGTAACTTAGGAACAGATCTGTCAATGAAACTTCTAAATGTATTACACGAACATGGTACAATTCCAGAAGATCTTAGTAAATCTGTTTTTATAGTATTGCCTAAAACACCAGGGGCAACTGAATGTGAACTTCATATAAAATCAGTTCAAAGAAAGATTTTACAAAAATCCAGTTACAGGTTTCGATGCATAGAATGCCCATGAGTCTAAGACCAGAAATATTCACAAAACAGTTTGGCATTGTACTTGATAAAAGGACTTGAAACGCGATACTCACTTTCTCAATTCTACTGGAATGACGGCTAAAATTGCAAAAAGATCCGCATCTCTGCTTCATTGATTATTCTAGTGCATTTGACAAAGTGTAACATGAATATCTGTTTCATATGCTAGAAAAATTAGACATTGATGGGAAAGATCTGAGAGAAATTAGAAATCTATATTGGGAGCAAAGTGCATCTGTAAGATTTGAGGTAGAACACAGTGATTTCAAATCTATCAAAAGAGGTGTGAGGCAGGTATGTATAATGTATCCTGATCTTTTGAATTTATATTGATCTTAAGAAATCTTGAGGATATGTCAGGATTACAAGAAACTGGACAAAATCTTAATAATCTCAGGTATGCAAATGTGAGAACAACGAAATGGATGGTCATATCAATGAAATCCTCAAATCCCAAATGAAATTTAATTTGCAAAGTGAAAAAAATTAAGCAACTTACAAAATTCAAATATCTTGGCTACCTGATAACACCAGACAGTAGATCACATGTGAAATAGGTAAAGGAATAGCCATGGCTAGAGATACATTACCAAAAAAGAAACCAATAGAAGCAAACAGAAACTTAAACATGGAAAACAAAAGGATAATGAAAACGTATACAATGGTCAGTGTTATCATGATAGTTAGTGGGTGTTGGGACAATAAACAAGGAAACACAGAGAAGACTAGAAGCAGTACAAATGTGGCTTATCAGAAGGATGATGATAATGATATCATAAGTGGAAAAAAAGAATAAATTGGTTCTGAAGAAGTTAATCTTGAGCGATCATTAATTAAAACCAAAATGCAGAGGCAATTACAATTTTTAGGACATATTTCCTAAGTGGAGGAATATGATCACAAATGTCAGTCCTACACAGTACACCAAAGAAAAAAAAGATCTTTAAATCAAATCTTTTTTTGCTTTGTAAACTCACATTTCTGTGATGAGTTTGCGCTTCTTGAATTCATTTTTCTGGACATCTGTGATATCTTTCAAATCAAGCTTTGAGATTTTCTCCAAACATTGCTGAACAATATCTTCAATAGACTCTACCTGTAAAATAAATTGCCATTATTGAGATACATGCTTTTGGTTTTCAAACATGGAGACTCAGTGAACTTATTTGAAACATGAAAAGAGAGAGAAAACAAGAGATTTGGGGGGAGAAGGATTCATGTGTATGTAAAAGCCTTTATAAATCTAAATATATATATATATATATATATATATATATATATACTGCAAAGTATTTTATGGTTCCAACCTAGTGATATGCATAAAATCTATATTATAACTAAATCCATATTCAAAGAGGACAATTAAAATAGAAACTATCATTAGCATAAAATTTTAACTTCATATATATATTCATTTACTCAGACCTGAAAGAATAAAATGAATTTTTCTTTTGTGTTTCATGAGAAAATTCTATACAATAAAATAAGGGTGAAACCTGTGAATTAAGCCTGCCATTTTAAAATAATATGGGGTTAATAAATACCACTGTTAAAAAATGTTTTTGGTTTCAATGACAAATCATGTCACACATAATTTTTCATGAGCTGTTAATTTTTTTTACTTCTTCTTCCATGGGATAATCACTAAAAGTGCAATAAAGCAAAGGATTCATCAGGTTTTTCACAGTGGCAAAATTTATCCCTTTCAGCAAAATCTGAAATTTTAATATTTTTTTGGCAAAGATACACATTTTGCTGATTTTTTTTAAAGCAGTATTTACTGTATACTACAATGTCTACTGCCTGCATTAAACAAAAAAGATATACCAGAAACATGTTTACACCATGGAGAAGTTACTTTTCTTGTTTTTGTTTTAGATAAATTCAGGACTACAGCCTTTTAAAGTGATATTCTTTAAAAACACCACATTATAAACTTTTTTTTTATAACAATAGAATGTGCTTCATCCCATGAGGGTTTTTTATTTGTTGCTTTTTTTTTTTTATTGCTGATAAGTCGCTGACACACAATGATGGAAAGGAAAAGATTTCAAGAATATTGGTATCCCTTATCGTTAGTCCTTCTTATTAATGCAGTAAGTTTTAAGGCAATGCAGATAAACAGATTCCACAATAAGTTCTTTAATTTATTTTTTATTAACTATGCTGTCTACAAACAGAAATCGTGCGGTAGAAAAAAAATAAAATCTCTTTAAACTACATCATTCACTCATGAAGCATTTTTTTACCCAAATTGTATTTTGCTTTATAACCCTAATAATTTTCACGAAATAAAATTAAAGTACATTTAGAAACAGACCAACATTTATGATTTCGTAAAACCCCAAGCCAAACTTTTTAAAACAATTGACCAAGAAGAGTGAGATGAATGATTTGCCCTACAAGAGGTTTACTTGATGTCATACTCATATGAAGCTTTTGGAGTGATTAAATTAATATTTTGTTATATTATTGCCACAAAAGCCATTTTTCCTTTAACACTAGTGTGATCAATGATGAATTTAATGGCTTCACAATTAAAAAATTTGTACTGAACCTGCTTTAAGGACATTCACCTTTAGATGAGTCAGATTTATTGCGCTCAACTCTCACAATCCACACATATAGAAGTATTTCTTTTGTATTTGTGGGTTTAAGCAGTTTCTGTAAAGAACAATGATAATTACTTATAAAAAATGCTGCACTTAGGACAGGTTCTGTCAATGACCCACCACACTAAAAGACCTAATGTGGTACCCAACTAATATATCAGTGGTGCTAAGCCATAAGCATAGAATTCTTCCTTTATTGCAAGTTAGCATGGCCTTGCTTTACCTTTTTGGTTACTCTTGGTCCTCCTTCTGCATTCTTGTCTACTGCAATCCAACCTGCTGACATAGCCTTGCTAAAGCCTACCTTAGCATTTGGAACAGAAGCCTATAAGATATAGAGAGTAAAAATTGGAGTAAAAGTACAGCTGCAGTAGATCATATTGGGACTTTCACATGATGGCCATTCAATCTTAAGTATTTCCCTGGACATTATCTTGAATACTGCAGGGGCAAGGAAAGAAACTAACCATATAGCCTAAAAAATACACAAAAAAAAGCATCTAAAGATTATAAAGTGAGAGATACAAAGCATTTTCACCTCTTAAAAGCCAAAGGTGGATGTAACACACAGATTTTGAATTTCCATGTGAAAATTAAAAAGAAAAATTTGTATGCCTCTCAAATGCTATTCTGTTCACATTTGTGTGAGCAACATAAATCTTAATTGTTTCAAAACCTTTGCCTGCTCTTTCTCAAGGAAATAGCACTATGTAAGAATGGAGAGAATGACAATGAAAATGATGAGACATAACCATAAAACTACAATAGGACAAGTTTTGTATAGCATGTGCATTTTATATGCAAAAGCATGACTCAGTGCATAACAAAGCCATTATCAAAATGCTATTCTCCCTTGAGAAGGGAAAAAAATTGCAAATTCAGAGCAACAGCAGATGCTAACGAGAGCGTGTAACTTTAAGTTTAGTGCAAACACCAAAACCTGCAGATTTATTAAGACAAAATCAGATATAGTTACAAATAAATGAGGAATGTGGATTATTCTTAAACATAAGCTTAGTTCAAGCATGGACAGACAGTCCTTGGTTGACAGGAATATTTATCAGGCCTGATAGTGACTGATATTAAAATTGTGTCCACTTGAAAGGATAAAAATTACATCCTTTTTAAATGCAAAATTCTTGCTCAAAATTTGGGTATTTATTGAATGATTATGTGTGTACCACCATTAGAATAAAATAAAAAGGATGAAGAGGAGAAAAAAACTCAATTACATCAATTTTCAGTTTGAAAATGTTCAAGTTTGCAAGAGGAGAGGATCTGCTGTACTATTGTGCCAATATATAGCTAAATTAAAAGTTAGGATCATCCACAACCTTAACACATGATGATAGTGCTCTTCATTTGGCTACAGTATTATCAATCTCTTAATAGAAAAAAAAAATGCCTTTTTCAGCAAGGATATTAATTAATTGGGATATTACAAAATTTGAGTTGACAAAATGAGCACCAAAAACAATTTTTTTTAATCAAATTTCTGTCCTTTGTCTTATTTTTATTTGAAAAAAAAAAATGTTTGATAATGCATTCTATCCAAAATCCCGTACAATGTTCTTACCATGAGCTGAGACTGAAGAATCCCTTCAGGTGGTATGGCCTTGAAAAGAACTGCTTCATGGCTTCCTTTCTCCAACACCATGTTCCCCTCATCAGTAAGTTGCCATTTTTTTGTTTGCTTTTCTTGAACTTTAATTACCTGTTGCAAAAAAAAATTATCAATGTTTTTTCCTCTCCCTATTGTCATAGGACACAAGACTAC
This sequence comes from Plakobranchus ocellatus, assembly GCA_019648995.1. Lineage (NCBI taxonomy): Eukaryota > Metazoa > Mollusca > Gastropoda > Plakobranchidae > Plakobranchus > Plakobranchus ocellatus. The sequence goes on along the minus strand of BLXT01002328.1, from coordinate 548,312 downwards.
TGAGGGATGTAACCCAAAATAAAGCTCGGCATGAAGTTGCAGGCTAAAGACTAACTTGACCACACAATGCCTTTTGCAACACTGCATTTTCTTATAAATGTGATTATGACATACAAAAACTTACCTTAGGAGATAAAATTCTTTTCGTTTAATAAAAAAGAAGTACACATGATGGATTCCAAAAATGGAAACTAAACTGTTTGCGAAAATGTTGATCTCCTTTTGTGACCCATTCTTTCAAGCATAACAAATGACGACATTTTGTGTTGTTTGTAAAGACCTCGCTCATATTACAAAAGAAAGTTATAGCTCTGAACTCACTACAAGCCTCGACCTCTCTAACATTGTTCTAAATATCATGCCTGTTCCACGGCTCCTGCATCATAGATTGGAGGCTTTTAGAAGGAATAAAAGTGGCTTCATTTAAAAATTGACATACGTTATGTTTAAAATTTATATTTTCAGACAAGAGTAAAGACTTTTGGTTTTCTTAATGAAGCAATAAGTAACTAAGGCCTAAACGTATGATGTTGAAACATAATAATATTACTCTTTAAGTATTTATTTTATTATTAAGTTTAGAGATCTAGAAAGTAACATTCAAATATGACACATTTTATGGTCTAAATTAGCATATTTTTATCAACAAACGAAAGTAATTTTTGCTAGGAATGGATTAGTCTAGTTTCCCAATCAATTTAGGAGAATTTTCTTCAAATTTGTCAAATTAGAATCAACTTTGTTTATT
>BLXT01002328.1:532759-546774 GCA_019648995.1 Plakobranchus ocellatus | reverse complement strand
ATTCCAAAAATGGAAACTAAACTATTTGCAGAAATGTTGATCTCCTTTTGTGACCCATTCTTTCAAGCATAACAAATGACGACATTTTGTGTTGTTTGTAAAGACCTTGCTCATATTACAAAAGAAAGTTATAGCTCTGAACTCACTACAAGCCTCGGCCTCTCTAACATTGTTCTATATATTATGCCTGTTCCACGGCTCCTGCATCATAGATTGGAGGCTTTTAGAAGGAATAAAAGTGGCTTCATTAAAAAAATGACACACGTTATGTTTAAAATTAATATTTTCAGACAGGTGTAAAGACTTTTGGTTTTCTTAATGAAGCCATAAGTAACTAAGGCCTAAGCATATGATGTTGAAACATAATAATATTACTCTTTAAGTTTTTATTTTATTATTAAGTTTAGAGATCTAGAAATTAACATTCAAATATGACACATTTTATGGTCTAAATTAGCATATTTTTATCAACAAACAAAAAGTAATTGCTATTCCAGTTTATCCAAGGCCTACGAGTCAGCTCCTATACAACAAAGGGTCATTTAAGGCACAATTTACAAAGAAATTTTAGAAGTGATATATTTTATTTTTCAGGCAATAACAACCAATTTTGTAAGACATGTCTAAAAATTTGCCACCATTTGGCAAAGGCTCATGTAACAGATTGGTTTTTGTATGTATAGCAATCCACAACAAAATAATCTAGGCTTTCAGGCCCTCCATCAGGCCAGGATGGCAGTGGCAGGACTCAAACTGGAGACAGAAGGATCCCTGCAGATCTCAGGGCAGATTCGCAATCCACTGTGCAACCAACCCTCCCTCACATATATGAGAGAAACTACAGAAAGCAAAATCTTAAATTATTATTTTATAATTATTTGTTATTGCCTAACTTCTACCTTCTAAGGATTGTGCACTTCAAAAGTTTGTTTTTTAAAGATCCCTGTCCTGTGGCAAAATTGGTCACATCAATATTGTCCTACAGTATAATTCTTAGCGTAGGCGCACACTGGGGGCGACGCGACTTGTCAGGGCTAACTTGAAGGACTGATGTCGCAGTTACTGTGCGCTACCCACCGACAAGTTAGCCTGATATTTTGCGTAACAAGACAGGCCTAGTGTTTCACGCGGCAGCGGTCAGTAGAATTATGAGTGGTCACGTAATGGCACTCCCCTTTCCCTTATCCAACAGAGCCACTGACATAAGACAAGGCTGTAAAACACAAAGGATAGCTCCGACGCTCCAACAAGTCGCCGACTTGGTGTGCGCTCCCACCAAAGAAAGAGAATATTTCAAAACAGGTATTGTTGGACACGTGAACTGCTGCCTTCAGTGTGGGCCTCTGCTTATTTTTAACAAAATATAGACAATATCAATGGTAAATTACAAACTGAAGCGATATTTCTGCAGACTGGGCATGTAGAATTAGTCCTGCAAAAAGGCAAGACTTCCCAATGTGCACTAAAGAAAAGTATCAATAGATCGAGTGCTTTCAAAATTGTTATATTTATCACAGAAGAATCATAAAGCTATGGGGCAAGGGGACACAATTTCTATGCCTTGCCTTTTTCATTATATTTCAAAAGTCATTGCTGGATCAAAGCTCATGAACTAAACTCAGCATGAGACACTTTGGAGGACAGAAAGCGCCCTAGAGTACATGTTAAAATAATATGCTTTATCCTGAAATTTTTTTTTTTTTTTCCAAATAAGCATCTGTTTTGGTCTGTAACCTGACTGGGACAAAAAAAAAAAGGCTGCAAAATCTACATATATTGATTGAATTCAGGGCCCATCCCTCTAAAGACATTTATAAGGTCAATATGTATATGAGCCTGGCTAAAAAGCTAGTCTCTAAAGTAACACATTGGTCCTAAAAATTCAAAGTATATTGATCTACATCTCACTTTCCTACATCATATGATTCCCAGATTATTAAGCCTTAATAAAATACAATTTAAAACATCACAAACTACATGAAAATTTTAGAAAGCAAAGTTTTCCTGATCAGGAAGTGTTGATCATTTCATGCACAAAAATGGAAGCTGCAAAACAAGCCTAAACAGATAGGGTAGTTAATGAAACTGACTTGGTTTATTAGAATATGACAGTCCTTAATCAAAAATATCCATTAAAAAACCTTGTATGAAAAACAATAAAAAATCATTAAATTTAAAGCTGGACTTTGTCAGTGTAATGATCAAAACACATTAGACATCATCTTTTCAAGTTTTATAATTTAGAAAATCCACACACATTTACTTATAAGTGATTGTAATGGGTTTTTTTCTTTCATACTGTTGCTAGGAATGGATTTGTCTAGTTTCCCAATCAATTTTAGGAGAATTTTCTTCAAATTTATCAAATTAGAATTAACTTTGTTTATTACTGTTTTTGCTATCATTTCAGTTACAAATAAATCAGAACTTGATTTTTGTGACATGAGATGAGTCAGCTATCTCATGCTTTAGTGAGAGAAAAGGTGATTTCCTTTGACTAATGATCGATCATTACACAGACAAACTCCAAAAGGGAATTGTAATGATTGCCACTAATATTGCTAGAAACACCTGTTCCACTTTATAATTTCATCCACTTAATATTGGCTTGAAATAAAACACTGAGCACTGTGTAGAAAGGGCATGAAAAAGAGAAGGACAATTTTAGGGTTAATTACACTCCAAAGTTTGAGTGATCACTTTACTGATAAAGCTATTGATGAATCACAGCATTACTGCAAAACAAACAAATTGTCAATGGGATTTTTGTTTTAAGTGAATTAGTTATGCTCTGATCTTTTCTTTTATTAAGGCCAGTACTGTAGTAAAATGTAAAAGATGCCTATAGAATTGGGCAATTTATTACACCATGTCAATCAACTTGGCTGCAACACCTGCGGACAAAAAATGTTACACTCCTCAAGAGACAAGATGTCCTACATTTTCAATGAAGCAAAGAGCTCTTCTTAAGTGAAGGATTGAAAAGCTGCATTCTTGGCAATTACCATAGATTTATAATCAAAATTAATTATGCTCTTTGCATTTATATACACTTGATCATAATACAAGCTGACAAAAATTCTTCATCCATCACAATTACAAGATATATATATATACTTCATGATAAGATTTTCTGAGCAATTTTTTATCACTCCATTTCTTTACCTTCTCATATTAAATTAGCTCTGGTTTTTTGTTTTGTGGAATGTTACGGGGCAAATATAATGTTTTTCTTCATAAATTGTCTTTGTGGGAAATGTGGCAATGACTGACACAGTCGTAATTCAATCTAAAATTAGAACCAAAACTATCTTGGGCAGTCACAAAAACAAATAAGAACTTCAAAGCCAAAAAAAAAAAGGATCAAAATATATTTTATACATTCAGCACATGTTTTTTAAATGCCCCAATTTGGGCTATGCTTTAGGACCTAAAGATCAGACATTTTATTTATGCTTTCTAGTCTGTTACCTCATGCTGTCTTATGTATGTCTGTAAGTCCTATTTAATAGAATGATTTAAAAGAAATGGGAAAAATCTTAAAGCAAGTTATGTAGTGTTTTAACGACCTTTTTGTATAATGACCACTTTTTGAGAGGCTCATATTATATGCACATTTCCTTACTTTTGCTCCAGGCTTCTGGTCAGTCAATCCATTTTCAATATTGTCAGAGCTTGCTTTGCAGGCAAAGCAGCTGGGAAGTGCATCATCGATAGGTCTATTAAGCACATGGCAATTAGTTTTTTCAACATACAAACGAGTGGTTGAAAACGTCTTGGGGTGTACAGGGGGTAGATAGGCATATGATATTTTCTTTACTTAAACATCACAACCTCTTTGAGGTTTTAGAATGATATTTATTACATGTTTTCAAGGAAGCATAACATGAATATAGCACTCCCATGGTCAAACAAACAGTTCACAAGACATTTAGTTTTCAAGTTCATGTATTTTACTATGTTCTTTTCTTAAAGGGACTTTTAAAACACAGCATGCCATGCTTTCATTTCATCAGCAAGTTGGTGTGATGGTAAAAATTTACCTGTAGTGATAATAGGAAAGTATGGCCAAGGTTAAAGTAGATGGTTTGAAGCCTAATAAATAAAAAAACAGAAAGATTTCTGAATAGGCACTCATAGCCATATTTCGATTACAAATAATGACTAAATGAAGGCAACTTTGGACAACTGATGACAACTTTAAAATTAACAATTATAAATAATTTGGTCTGAAAACAACAAAATCTTTTGAATTTTGGGGAAAAAAATAATCACTATCGTGAATTATGCCTGGATGGGAGAGGAGTTTTTGATGATCAAGTCTGTTTCAGCAATTATTAAATAATAATTTAATGCAAGTGGACTCTAGAAATTGTGTTTTATTTGCAGGTTATGAAATTGTTTAGTGCTGTGATATGAAAGGTTAGGGAGAAGTCTAGCTTTCATCAGTTTATTTTCCTTGAGTACATGCCAATAAACAAATTAAAAAGGCCCGCTTTATTTTCCCAAATGCTTGGATAAATAGAGTCCGACTTTATTTTCCCAAACGCTAAAGAGACAGATAGTTTAATAACACTGGCATACTCATATTAGTACGCAGCTGATGAAGTTAGATCTAGAAGCACAGGTCCCCTTAAAGTAAGTAGTAGTGCTACTGCGTTCGGGAGTTTGGGAAAATAATGATTGGACCTATTTCCCCGATTATTCGCAATAAAAAAGCGCATAAATCATCCTTTCTGTGATGCTTTATCGTATGGAAGTCTTGTTATTTATTCAAAAGCCTTATTTATTCAGTTTATAGGCTTCAACAAACTGATAAAACTAGATCTAGACGAGATATGTTTTCAAGATCTTACAAAAAGATTGCGTCATTCATTTAATTAACCACGTTGAGATGTGGCAAAAACATAGATCTAGATCTGGATCTAGCAATATCTTATTTATCTAGATTCTAGATCTATACTTACATCTCCCAAAGACTGTAAGCTCTTTATAGCGCCCACTATGTTTTGGTGACTAATTCCAAGCTTTTGAGATAGATGAATCGAATCAACACTAACGACCTGATTCAATTCAACTAGCAAAGTTTCTGTAACTTCTGCCATGTTGAGCTAGCTCCCCAACAACATAAGTAGCAATACCTGAAACTAGATAAAGTATAGCACTTTGCAGACAAGTTTTCGCTGGATATTTTTAGCACTTCCGGGAAAGCCCGGTTGTTTTTGTTTTTTGTTTTTTTTTAAATATATAAAAAGTTGACCTAAATTGTGATGGAAACAAAACAATAATACAGGTGTGTCTCGAATCAACAGTTTTTTTGTTTAAAGATATTATGTGAACAGAGTTTTACTTTGAGGGTGTATCTTTCCACAAAGATGGTAAACAAACTGCAAACTTTCGCTTAATCTTAAGCAATATTAATTATGACTATCTCCTCATAATGTGTATAAAAATATTGTTGGCATTGGTTAACAGCTGAATCAAGTATTCATCTTTAATTAACGTTTCGCGTCCAAAAGGATGACGGAGTGGGGCTTTGGCTTTTTTTTTCCAGCATCATAAAAAAGATTTTAATGCACTTTATATAGCGCTTGGTAAATAATTTTCATAAATTTTCTTGGAAAATGTTTGAACAGAATGTTTTTCTCTTTCTCACTTGTAAACATTGCAATCATGCATCTTAATAGGCCTTTTTTTTTTCAAACAAAACAAAAAAATCTAACTTGACGACAGGCGTAACAACTACTTGTAGTTTATACCTATTAAAAAAATTTTTTTTTTTTAATTAAAAAAAAAATAATAATAATAATAATAATAACGTTATTTGAAGTCCATGACGTAATCAAGGGACACAATTTATGATACTTCCTTTTTATTATTAGGATTAATATCCTTTACTTGCACATGTATTTTGCACAATGTCCTATGATAAGAAACATAGCTGCTTATTGAAACTGAAGATTGTTGTTACAGACTTTGGACATCCATTGTCATCGTCTCCCAATACAAATACATTACATAGTGGCAACGGGAAAACAAGGGGAAAAACTCTTCTCACTTTAGATTGGTTAAAGGAGAGTGAACAGACTGCATTCATAGAGTGGCAAGAGTTTAAACAAAGTCAAAAACACATGTATGCAAGTATCACTATGGCCTAATTTCAGTTGATCGTAGGTTAGTGAGTTTCTCCAGGCAAGCAAATTTGCCAGTGGAAACCAAAAAGGTCCTAACAAATATCTGAGCTATTTTCGAAGCCCACGTTGTTGAGAAACCAAACTAATTGGTGCAAAGACTGAAACTGCAGAACATGTCTCAAGAAATTGGAGAATCAGCCAACAATTTTATTATGCGACTCAGAAATAAAGCAGACAAACGTAGCTTCACCCTCGAAAATAACGATGAAAGAATCACAAACTGATCAAAGGCATCCACATTTCGGATGAGAAGAAAATGTTGATTAGCAAGGGAGACACCTTAACGTAAAGAATGACAATTGAGATGGCTAGAAGTTTTGGCTAGTCATAAAGATCTCAACGAATACATGCACTATAGCTACAACGCAAAAGCTAAATCAGCTATGAAAACTATAGAGGCGGTTGGAATGAGGAAAAAAAACACGTAGCTGCCCAATTTATAAGAAAGGCATGCCAAAAATGAGAGAAGAAAGGACATTGATGTATGAAGTTCACAGTGACAACCCCAAAGCAAACAAAGCAAGAACTCAAAACTTATCACAGCAACCCTAGAATTAAGCTTCGTGAAAGAATCATGCATGAAATTGAAGTAGACGTGAAGGAACAGATACAAGATAAAGATTTAAATCTCCACATAAGTGCAGTGGAAAACCAGGATCAAAGAGATGAAATAGCCACAGAAATTCAAATAAAAGTATCCAGGTCAACAATTGCACCAAGATTTACATGTCGGAAAAGTTGACACTGGATCCAATGAAAATATTCATACCTTTAGGTCACTGAGGCAAATTTATGGGCAGTTGGATTTGGATCTCAAAGGGAAAGGCTTTCTGCTTACAATGCAGCCCCATCAAGACAATTAGGCCATAGATATGCAAATATTGGACAGATCATCAAGATGGCAACCCACGAATTTCTATGCATGTGATACAATATGTCCAAACATACTACCCTAGTCAAAATAAAATGTTTCATAAAAGCCTTCAATTCTGAGCTAATAAAAAACAACAACTTCTAATCCCACCTAAGATTTATATAATAAATATCCTGATCAATTCGACGGAATCGGTAACGATTCAGGAAATGTTCACATCACATTGAAAGAAAATGTAAAACCAGTTGTACTAGATTCTTCTACAAAAAAGAATTGAAAGAGGATCTAGGCAGGATAGAAAACCTGGGATGATAGAAAAGGTACAGAAAACAACCAATAAATTGGGTCAACTCGGTAGTTTTCAGTAGGAATAAAAACCGCAAGTTAAGGATACGCCTGGATCCAAAGGATCTGAAAAAGACTTAAAGACGAAATATCACAAAACTCATACACAAGAAGAAATTTCTAACAAGTTCGCAGGTGCAAAATATTTCTCAAAACTAGATGGTCAACAAGGATATTGTGCGATCCACCTTGATGAAGAGTGTAGTCTTCTCATGACATTCAACTCGCCATGTGGAAGATATACGTTCAAAAGACTCCCATTGGTTTGAAAATATCACAAGACATCTTTCAACAAAAATGGGTCAGATATTAGAAGAATGTCCTGATACCCTAGGCATTTCAGACGACGTGTTTGTATATGGAAGCACGAAAGAAGAGCTTGCCAAGAACCTCCAAACATTGGTAAAATGTGAGCAAGAAACGAGGTCTTGTTTCAAATAAATCCAAATATCACATCAATCAAGCAAAGATCCACTTCTATAGATGAGTGTGGGATGCAGAAGATGCTCACCCAGACCCACGCAAATGTAGTAACATTTCCATAAAACCGTCATCCGCAAATGTGATAGAGCTACAATTTTTTTTATCTCGTGCAATATGAGTCCTTTTGTCCCTCAGTTAAGCGATAATACAAGTTTTTTGAGGAATCAGATGCAGAGTGCAATAGACACCCACTCGACTTATGAAGCCGCTTCGAAGAGGCTCAAAGGCATCATCCATAAAGACCTCACCCTGAGATACTTTTACCCAAACGTTCCCACCGTAATAGAAGTTGACAGCTAGTCGCATGGCCTTGGCGCTGTTCTTTTACAAAAAAAATAAACCTATAGCATTCTTAGAAAAGTACTGACAGATACGGAAAAACGCTATGCCAACAAAGAAAGGGAATTGTTGGCAGTAGTGTTTGGTTGCGAAGGGTTTCACACTTACAGATATGTAAAATCGGTGAGTATCATATGGGACCATAAACCACTGCAGCACATAACAGAACAAAAGAATATCGGAAGCGCGCCATCAAGATTGCAACGGATGCTTCTCAGAATTCAGCCATATGATTGCACAATAGAGTACAATCCCGGTCCAGAGATAACGGTAGCAGACTATCCAGAGTCAAACCGAAGGCAGGTGAAACTATTGAACTGGCTGCTGCGGTCCATGCAGTCACGGCCACTGATGAGAAATTCGATGAACCGGAATTTCGTGGACAGTGAATTCGGTCGATTGTCTGAACAAATAATAAAAAGATGGCCTGACAAGTCCACACAGGTGAAAAAAAAAACCCTACGGAAATAAAACACACTTTTTTTCTGTCGAAGATGGGTTAGTCATGAAATGTACAGCTATCATGATTCCCAAATCATTGAGAGATCCTGCAGAAAATCTATGAAGGGCATCAAGGCATACACAAGCCTTATTGAAAGCAAGAGATTATGTATATTGCTGACATGCTAGTGGTACAGAGCTGTGTACATTGTGCTGAATAGTCGATCGCAGCAAAAAGAACCACTTCAAGCCCACGAAATACCAGCTCGACTGTGTGAGGAACTCTCTGCGGATCTATTTGAGTTAGAGGGCCAGCAGTTTGTCCCTATTGCTGACACCTAGAGCAAAATGCCATTTGTTAAAAGCATGAAAGAAATTACAAGCAGCTTGTATATAGATTAAAAGAAATTAAAAAAAAAAAAAAAATTTTAGGTCATTGGATTCCAGACCAGCTAATCACTGATAATGTCGACAATTTGTCAGCGAAGAGTTTGGAAACTTTACCAAAGAGTGGGGCATATCGCACGTCAAGTCAAGCCCGTATTACCCCTCAATTCAATGGGTTCATTGACCGCATGGTGCAAACCATTAAGACGACACCCAAGAAGTGCAACGTTTCAAAATCAGATCTTCACTTAGCGCTGCTGTCACTGAGATCCACAACGATTGATCCACATTTGCCATATTGGCTGAGGTTCTGTTTGGCAGAAAATGAAATGCACTCTCCCAACCAAACTCAAATACAATGCATGCAACCCCAAATCTGACAGCATCAAGCAACGGTTGTCAGAGTGCCATCTCCTACAAAAACACTAATAAAGCAACAAACAATGGAACTCGCCCGGCTTAACACACATACCAGAGTCGCTGTTTAAGATACCATGACTGGTATCTGGTCTCCAGTCACAGTCAACCGAGCCAAGAAGCTACATCGTTCGGATGGAGAGTAGGCAGTGTGTTCGTAGAAACAGGCGACACCTCAAAGAAATTGTACATAACGAGATAGCATATCCGCACACAAATTCCAGTCACCCTGGAAGGTGGCAGACTACTATCAGCCCTATAGGCAATAGCATCATGCTGAGACTACATGCAGCCATTACAGGCTTCTCAGTGCGGCGTGTGATACACAGCTCTTTGAGCGTGGTAACAAATGCCGCAGAAATACAACAAATCCATGTCAATCCAGAGTCCAGACTAGGGCTACCAACAGTTACAAACCATGACCATCTAGACGCCGATGACAATTCCACCAGTAGCAGCTCACTAGTCTACATTTCCAGATGTGGGCGATCAATCACCCGTCTTGCACGCTTCAACTGAAGCAAAACAAAAACAATCACTCACACAAAAAATGCTATTTATGGAATGTTGAAAAGTAAAAGGGCCTCAAGAAAGCCCTAGGTGATGTATTATTTGCTCTCCTTTTGTTAGAACCACACACGGAGGAAACATTATTTTATTTAGGAAGTGTTAAAGGACCATAATAATGTCCTCGTGGGTAACACCTCTCACACCTTCTTGCTAGATACATTCCTGCAATACAAAATTATAGTATTCTGGGTTGATTATATATATTTGAAATGAGGGAACCGCATCGATACCATACAATCTTTTCCAAAATCCTATCCCACATATGGTAGTTTTCTATTGTCAAGTACGTGTATTTTTTTTAATGCTTGTGTTAGGTAATTCACAAAAAACTGTTAAGCTCCTCATCATCTAGCTCACTATCTTAAGTCTGAATTATTTCTCTGCAATTCGTATTTTGCGCATTGGATACGACTTTTTTCCAATCCTGATTTATGGCGTGTATTATCGCCATGTATTTAAATGGAAGTTCGTCGTATTGTCCAATTTCTTGGCTAATAAATATCCGCCACACTTTTCAACCGATTTCCAACAAATAGTTGGCCTTCGTATTTCAATCCTCCTTTTTTTTTTTTTGGTATAATTATTTTTCTGTCCTTAAAAGCTTGTTTTTTTGTATCTAATTTGTCAATTGTTTAAGATGGCTTCTTTCATTATATCCTGTTAGAATTGCTTTCAGCTTGTGTTTATCCATTATTTAGCAAGGTCTTTGCGGCACTTTTCCAAAACCTAGAGTTTATTTTATTTATTTCTTGAACTTCCTTAAATTTTACGCTTGCTTTTGCCAGATATTTAAAGCTTATTATTTTTACAAAACAAGCTGCTAGCCTACTAGTCAATTTATTGTTATTCTCGATTATGAACATTTTTATAGTCTACATAAGTAAGAGTTAAAAAGGTCTTCAGTTGTTTAGATCATCACATTTGGTGTTGTTTCTTTTATGACTCATCGTAATTATTCCACGCCTTTGGCTAAGCGAAAATTGCCCTTGCTCCAGAGATTCCATGACATGGCATTCATACAAGGGCTTTTTTTATCAGATGCCAAAAAAAATTACAGACAATTTTGCTGTTGTTGTTTTACTATCTGACCTTGGAAAAGACTCATTATTAAGTAATTCTGATGTGTTCCCAAAGGGCATTTTTATAGTAATCTCACTGTCACAAAGTTCTTTCTCCATATTTAATAGTTTTCGCTCATTTCATCGGCTACTTAATCTTTTATCTGTTATAAAGTATGTATTTCTGATAAAACGAGGAACAAGCTGCTCACCTTTTCACCTCTTTCACCGTTTATCTGTTTGACAGTGTTGTTTAAGGTTCAACTCTTTTCCAAATAAAGAAAATATTTGGCATTTTTCTCCCCCTCTTCAAGCTATTTTACCCTCGATTTATCTATTGCAGCTTTAGTCTTTGCAAGATGTTTTACATCCAATTCCTTTTTTTACTTGCTCATGATTTTTTAGAAGTTGTTATCTTGGGACGCCATAGCTAACTCTTTAGCAAATCGTTTATTTTCTCTTGTAAAGCTTTTTCTTTATGCGAGAATTTGCACATAATGTTTATCCTACCTACATTTAGACACTCAGCTTTAATACCAACTTTATCAGTTCCCACGTTGTTTGTTTGTTAGATGTGTTGATTTTTGTTTGTTCTAAAGAATAAGAGATAAAGTTGTTCATGTTGCTAACAGACTCTGAGTCTTCAAGGAAAGAAGAATTAAAATGCCAGCATGAAGGTCCTCTAAGAACACTATCCTCCCTACATGTTGTTACCACCGCTCTTTGACCTTTGGACGCGAATGGTTTTATTTCAGAATGAATGATATTAGAAAGTATGGCATCACAAAGACTGTAGTCAAGCCGCCTTGCGAAAATAGGGTCTCTTCTTGAACATGTGATTCTTTATTAACTTCACCTGACTTTTTATTACCTTTCAAAAATCGCACAACTTCCAAGAGGAGATAAATAGTGAAAACTTTTTTTTTTTTTTCTATAAGATAAGGTGCTCATGCTACAATGTCCAGCTCGTTATTCATTACCATGTTAAAAACCCGCGTATTATTATTATTATTATTATTATTATTATTATTATTATTATTATTATTATTATTATTATTATTATTATTATTATTATAATGTGGTTTGAAACGATCTAGATTATGAATCCACTGAGATTTTCCAGGAAAGGTTGACGTTCTTGAGTGATAGCTAGAGCATACCAGTTTAAAACTATATACGTGAATTTTGTATTCGCCTTTTTAAATTCAATAGCAAAAACATATGATTGGATTTTACAACTTCAAAATCATCAACTTTGAAATTCCTATTGATGAGAATTTATTGCTCTTTGCTGTTTCTTGTGCCAGGTTGATAAATGAACCGTTCACTTCACTCAGCCATCCATTCTTGTGCTTTGTTTTCTGTTTAAGTTTCTTGTAAACAGATTATGTCAAAGCTTAAAAAGGTTTTCAAATATATACTACCTTTAAATTATTTATTTAGGCCCCGACAGTTCAATGACAGTACCTTGCAGAGAAAAGAACAAAGAAAAAAAAGAGTGTGTGTGTATGTGTGTGTGTGTGAGAGAGATAGAGATAGAGAGAGAGAGAGAGAGAGAGAGAGAGAAAGAGAGAGAGAGAGGCAACGATGTAAAGAGAAAAAACCGACGAGAATTGTTTTCAACACGGCTGTGAGTGTCCGTGTGGCCCATACACGCTCAAACTTGTTTGTCAAACATTTTTTATCTTAATTTTTTGACAGTTTGACATTTGAGATGCTCGATCAATTTTTTGTGTGCAAACATCAGTTTGTGCTAAGAGTTTGTAATGGATGGACGAACAGCATTGGCTCTTGCAGAAAAAAAAGAAAGTGGGCCTAAGTTGGTTTTTGCAGCGCCAAAAGTTTGGCGATTCTAAATCATTTATATGAGTTGCGATGTCCTGAGCTAAAAGATTTTAAAAACATTTTGCGAATGGACGGGGATTCGTTTGATGATCTTTGGAAACTTACGAGACCTTTCTTTTTCATCTCTTCTTTTGCGGCATCTGTGTACCACTCAGGAGCAGAATGTCATAGGCAGCCTCTTTTTTTTTATATATCTCGGTCCTATTATTCTCTACCGGTACTTTTGACTTTCCGTAGCTCAGGTAAACTCTGGTGGTACATTTCCATCAGCTCCAGAATAAATTTATATTTTTTTCATCTTCTGATAGCGCCATGATGATGTATACCCATAAAATTATTCGAGAGGGTGCTATACAGCAAGTATAATATATTTATATAATATATATATATATATATATATATATATATATATGTGTGTGTGTGTGTGTGTGTGTTTGTGTGTGTGAGTAGTCATGTTTATGTATGTACGACTGTATATATTTTTTTATATATCATATTCATTTTTTTTCTTCTTGTAATATCTGATAGGGAATAATTGCGGGGAAAAAAAAGAAAAAGAAAAACTCTTCTTCCATAAATCACAGGCACAGTATATAACCCTGAAGTTTACATTGATTCATTTAAGAAGGGCGATCTGTTTCATCGTTTCTATCGTTTATTTTATGATTTTGTTTTCGTCTCATTCGCCCTAAACTCTGGCATTTTTCAGGGATGGGTTTTTGTTTATGTTCAATACAATCATTTGTTATTGTTGTTGTTCAAATACAATTTTTCCTCAAGCTGTTAAAAAAACACATATAAAACTTTCCAGTTACATGTAAAAGAACGATCCCTTGAATAAAAAGGGGAATGGTAAAAATTAGATTAAAAAAAACCCCAGTGTTCTTCACGTTTTCATTTTGTTTAATTTTACTGAGCAACATCCAATGCTCACATTCTTAAAACTTACAGAAAAAGAGGGAGTTTTTTTTTACTTCAAGAATATTTGCTGAAATAATCTCTATTTCGTAATTTTTGTTTCTACGAGTGTCAAGGGAAAAACGAAAATTTCTCATTTCCTTC
>BLXT01002328.1:519102-532082 GCA_019648995.1 Plakobranchus ocellatus | reverse complement strand
TCTTCTTGTAATATCTGATAGGGAATAATTGCGGGAAAAAAAAGAAAAGAAAAAGAAAAGAGAAAAACTCCTCTTCCATAAATCACAGGCGCAGTATATAACCCTGAAGTTTACATTGATTCATTTAAGAAGGGTGATCTGTTTCATCGTTTCTATCGTTTATTTTATGATTTTGTTTTCGTCTCATTCGCCCTAAACCCTGGCATTTTTCAGGGATGGGTTTTTGTTTATGTTCAATACAATCATTTGTTGTTGTTGTTGTTCAAATACAATTTTTCCTCAAGCTGTTAAAAAACACATATAAAACTTTCCAGTTACGTGTAAAAGAACGATCCCTTGAATAAAAAGGGGAATGGTAAAAATTAGATTAAAAAAAAACCCAGTGTTCTTCACGTTTTCATTTTGTTTAATTTTACTGAGCAACATTCAATGCTCACATTCTTAAAACTTACAGAAAAAGAGGGAGTTTTTTTTACTTCAAGAATATTTGCTGAAACAATCTCTATTTCGTTATTTTTGTTTCTACGAGTGTCAAGGGAAAAACGAAAATTTCTCATTTCCTTCTTTCGGTATGAAACTCAGGGGTATCGCTTCACGATATTGAGAGAGTTTAAATGCATTTTTTCCAGAAATTCCCACGAATATTATATTGAATTTTTTTTTTTAACAATGCTGATTTTCTTCTTTTCATTCATATGTAGGGCACCGGAAAATGTTTCATTGAAATGTTGCATTTTTACATTATCACCTGATGTTTCATAGATATTTGTACCTCTTCAGTAACTTATTGTTTCAATAATTAAAAGTACAGATTTCATAGAATTATAATAGATAGATAGATAGATAGATAGATAGATAGATAGATAGATAGATAGATAGATAGATAGATAGATAGATAGATAGATGAATCAACAGATAGTTTAAATTTCAACTTATTACAATGTTTTTCCTCCGTCTCCTTAAACCGACCTTTGCTCTGGTCAACAGACAGATGAAGGCCGTATTCAAGATAATTCAAAACGGATACCGCATTGTCATTAACTAGCTGGTCTTGCTCACAATAGACACGTTAACGACACGGGTAAGCACAAAGCATTAAAGATAAACTTGGGCCGCTGTTTGCATTGCCAATAAGGTACACTTGCCTAACTTAACAAACTACCTTCACTGTATTTCGTCAATATCATTTCATCACACACCCGAACTAGTTACAACAAATCGATTATTTAAGAGTTGCTCTAATGGTTTTTCCAAATTATTTAGTGAAAAGAAGTATCTGTTACTAACCAGGTAAAAAAATAAAAAAACCAGCAAAAAAGAGTTTTTTTTAAACATCCAGATCTTTGCTTTCGAGGTCTCAGAGTCTGTCCAAGATGCCAGATCATTACGACTTTGGCTCATGTGTAGAGCTTCATTAGATTTTTTTTTCAAATATTAAATCTTAGATATTTACAACAAATGCTAGAACAGGCTTCACTGAGAGTGCTAAAAATCTTTTATTTCTTCTACATGAACGTCGCCTAGGACAGACGCACTTTCCACGTAGTTCAAAACAAACTAACTATATCTAATAATTATCTAAACTGCCAGCGATCTCTGATGCATTTCTGGAACTGGTTTTTTTGTTCCCTGTGAGTTCGCATATCTTCAAAACATATACAGGCTTAAGGTCGTTTCATCTTCAGACATAATTATTGATTCATTTTTTTATATCCAAACTGAAATGGTTTATTGTTAAAATTGCAACTCTCTCCAACAATTTGTCAAACCCAAAACGACAACCAAACACTACACAGTATACATTTTTTTTATTTGTACTATCAATGTCAATTACAATTTGTGCAAAAGATAAAACCAGAGTTCACACACCCATATCCTACTCTATAAACTACCTTTGCCACGGCAATTTCATTGAATTCAATAATCGGTCTTAAAAGAGCACTTATAATAAAGGAAATGGAAATGGAGAGCCTACTTAATAAGATTCACATTTCGTTGATCCACAACGCCCTAATCGAAAGCGGTAAATGAAAGAAAAGAAAAAAAAAACAATACGCATCCAGTAAAAGCTGACGCCTACATAATTGCAAGATACACTATTTTTATTCGATATATTTTTGAGCAACCCAAAACAACAAATGAACAATCAGAGCCGTTTTGAGCAATGGTTGTGATTTCCAAAGTGCAAAATATCATTGGTCCAAATATTGAATATAGTGGGAAGAAAGGATTTTATTACTCTTTAGCAAATGATTTAACAAGCAAGAATGTAATCTTTAAGTTTATTAAAATGCCTTTCAAATGTTATCTTGATTGAATCAAAATAGTTGTTGAATAATACAGGAATAAAGGCTCGCATCAGCATTAAAAACAACCAGCGCAAGATCTCACGCCAAATTTTCCTGGGCTCGCATGCAACCATTTACAAAATAATTTTAAAAAAATAAAATTACACCTAAAAATAACAACTGCAAAAAATGTAGATCTAGAACGCATCGCTCTATTACCACTATTTCTAATAACACTAGCAAAACCACGCGTACTTGCAAATTCACATGTCTTGAGATCCATACTAATGAGTGGGCACTTGGATTTTCAACATTTTCTATTATATCATTGTAACAGCCTAGGAAGTCTTTCTCTGAGCTTCGAACAAGTGTAAACTAAAAAAAAAAAAAGCTATGTTGATTTAGGGTCAAGTTTTGAGAATTTTAATACGGTAAAAATAGAGGAAAACATTCCTGAGAAGTTTTTAAGCAATACCTGATTCATCAGGACTGGGCAACATTAATAATTGGGGGTACACATTATTTTCAATATATATGTATATCTTTTTTAGTATACAACGGTGCTTTGGCTTCCAAAATTAAATATAAAAGAACATAGAGAGCAAAAGCTTGGTATTTCATTCAATGAACATATCTTTTTCTCCTTCCGAAAAACTTTGCACACACACACACAAATGTATATATAGTGTATTTATACAAAAATGCACATTAAAGATGTAGTAAATTTAAGAATGTGTGTATAAGTAACTATATTACTACGATCTCTCTTTTTAATTAAGAAAGAGAGTAACGTAGATTTAAGCGTAAGAATGCCAGCAGACAACTAGGTAAAGTGCGACAAAATTGATAGGACTCTCTAAAGGCTGTTGTTGTTGTCTAGCAGCATTGGCAGTGTAACATGAGATCTTCAGTTGCAGCTTGCGCATAGTTTGGTTGGTTCACCTGGACAGTTGCTCTTTCTCTATATCTCTTATGATCAGAACATGGTTGGCACTGCTTGGTTTAAAACATTTTTATTATTAAACTGACTTTATAAAAGAATACTATCACAAACTGACACACTTGTTTAAGAAAGTGTAATAGTATCTACGTCAATACGTTTGCCATGGACGAAAAAAAAAAATGATAATGACAAAGTTTTTAAGATACAAGTTGAAAGTAGTGATGGGAAGAGTCATATAAAAAAAACTCTGTGACTTTAAAAATTTGCTCAATTAAAAAAAAAGATTTATTTAAAGCGTGAGGTGGAAAGAATGTCTGTATGAGCACATGTTAATATAATTTGAGTTATCATTTATAAGCATATCATACACATACTTAAATACACAAACATTTAAATGCACATGTACAAAAATAAATAATTATTACTGTGAAATTAAAGGAACACTTGAACAAATAAAAAGCTGCAGATACTGATTTAATTAACATGCCAAAAACCAGCAGGCTCTGAAATTCAAATAATTTAAATTAAAAAGTAAAGTGAGTGCTTGCTTCACAAGTCAGGGGTAGGTTCTTGGCATACGGCATTTAGAGGCAGTTTGCCATTGCTTTCCTCGCCGCTTTTCTCTCGTCGGATCTTAAGGGTCCTAAATACCCATTTAGTTCTGGTTGGACCAAGGAATCAATGAAAAATTGTCTTGGCCCAAACTAGGCTCAGAGATTTGGATAAAGGCCCACAAATCTGCAAGCATTGAGTGTAGTGTGACATGCGTAAAGGTCTGCAGTCACTGGGTTTTAGGACAATGTGCCAAGAAATTTACAAGCACCGAGTGAAGGGTAACGTGGTTAGAAATTTGCAGGCACTGAGTTTTAGGCTGGCGTACCCAGAAAACTGCAAGCAACGAGTTTAGGGTAACGTGCCCAGAACTCTGCAAGCACTAAGTGTAGGGTAAGGTGGGTACCAGTTTGCAGACACTGAGTTTAGGGCAACGTGCCTAGGAATTTGCAGTGATTGAGTTTTAGGATAACGTGCCTAGAAATCTGCAAGCACCGAGTGTAGGGTAACTTGCGTTGAAGTCTGCAGTCACTCAGATGAGGGTAAGGTGCCTACAAATCTACAGGCACTGAGATAAGAGTAACGTGCCAAAAATATCTGCAGGCACTTTAAAAAGGGCTGTGTGGCCAAGAATTCTGTGGGAACCGATATTATTGTAACTTGCGGAAAAAAAAAACAAACAAATATGCAGGAAGAGAATGCATTGAAGGGTGGAAACAACATTTTGGAGATCTTCCTGAGGGTCCTTTTCCGTTTGCACCTGGTCAAGACATTGAAATTGGAGTACTGGCGACCAAGGAAGGATTCAGTGTGTTTGTTGATGGTGTGTTCAACACCGGTGTGTGATGTAGTTCTCAAATGGAAAGAGGATGCCGAGTTTGATTTAATAGCCTTCAATTATAGTCATCGCCAGGACATATTTTTTTTTGTTCGGATGTAAATCTTGATTGTGTTAGTTTAACCTGATGTTTTTCAAGGAATTTCTTCTTTTGTTTCTATACTGCGTCTTATTAAGAGATGAAAGCAGGCAAATACATGTGTGAAAATTAGAAAAATATAAGTGGACATGTGAAAAATGCAACTTTGTTAAAGATATGATACGATGAAGAGATGGGAGGTTGTCCCGCATAAAACATAGATTTATATGATCAGCATGGCAGTAGAAACAGGGTCCTTGTGAGCTGTCTGTCTATTGGCAAGAATTAAGACATCGGATTCAACAAAGTAACCAGATACACTTCAGAAAACACGGAGTCTTTGATCTTGAATCCATAGTAATGAATAGTAACATTGCTACCCTTGATAAGAGATGGCGTGGAAGGGTTGGAAGAGACAGGAAGAAGGAAGGGAGCAAGGGGGTACGATATCGTTTCTGTCTATTTGCATGCACTACGGTTCAGATGATTCTAAAATAAGTTTTTTCGTCTAATTCTTCCTGCATGATAAAGTGAAACAAACACAAACATTATTGGAGACTATTGAATTTTTGAGTTCAAACATTTAGGGCTAATCGTTCATGCAGTGTCAAAGATAAAAAAAAAATTTTTTTTTTAAATCATCAACTGAATGTATTTTTTCTTTTGTAGTAAATGTGAATAATTATGCAGATCTATGTGTCGATCTTATGCAACAAAGGGACGAAAAATTGGATTCCAATGTCAAAGATCTTTGTTCGAGACTTAAAAACTAATGCATTAATCTTAA
Organism: Plakobranchus ocellatus; assembly: GCA_019648995.1. Classification (NCBI taxonomy): domain Eukaryota; kingdom Metazoa; phylum Mollusca; class Gastropoda; family Plakobranchidae; genus Plakobranchus; species Plakobranchus ocellatus. The sequence goes on along the minus strand of BLXT01002328.1, from coordinate 526,595 downwards.
AGATGTTAATTACATCTCTAATGTGCTGTATAATTTATTTAATCTTTTTTTTTAAATATGATTTTCACATTCCATAGGGCTTGTTTTGCCTCAGCTCTTCATGCTATTGATGTGAGAAGAACTTAATAAAGAAGCTGCTAAAACTGTACACGAATTTCTTCTTTGTGTTTCAATCGTAACCATGTGTGAATTATTTTAACAAAATATCACCTTAATTTGTCTAAAATGCTACTACTGATTCGCATTTAGGCCTCAGCTAATCCTGATTGAAATAAAGTAAAAAACAAACTCTATAAACTGCAACCTGCTAAATAGGTAATGTATAATATAAACAAAAACATTAACATTTAAATAATAAAAAAATATAGTTGTTTGTTTTTCTTTTTTTCTCCATTTCTTTTCCAGTTATTTTTTAATATGTGTGTGTGTGTGTGGCCTTTTCACTAGCCTATAAGTGGTGTTTCTAAATCGAAGCTGTTGCGTTGGTCATCACTGAAACTTTAATGCTCATAATAATCTTATTTTAAAACAAGAGTTTCTAGACACTTTGGTGGTCATATTTACAATTAATTTCAATTTCCTTTAATGAAATACATTTTAAATACCCTTCGAATCTATTCTTGCGACGAAAGAATATTTCTGAGGTAGAAATTGTTTTGTTGGCACAAGCGTAGACCTAAAAGTACATCTTTTTCGAAAGAATCGTTAAAAGCTATCTAACAATTGAAAGCTTTGTACATGTGCCTTTTAGATCTAATCGAGATAATTATAATGTAATTCAGGCCTAGAGCTTAAATCTACAAAACTAGGCCGAAGACTAACAAAGGCTAAGAAGCGGTCATGAAATGAATACTGCAATAATATTGGGCACCGGTTAATTTTACTATGTTAGTTAATTGGGGGTTGTCAGGCTTGTCGTGTGATGCAACAGGTTTGGACAGTAACTGTGGACTTGTATATGTTGTGTTAAGATGTTGTATGAATATAAAAAAAAAAAAACAACAAACAACAACAACAAACAAACAAACAAAAGTTTAAAAATAATATTGCTAAATCTAACCCCGAAAGAACTCATCATGAAAGAAGCGGTAACCTTCACAGTACTAGCAATAGTGTTGAGTTGCTTCTACAAATAAACCAGATTGCTATAAGCTTTCGAGCTATTTCATCTCTCTATGTGTTTAATTAGCGAAAGAAGCCGAATGATGCTAAAGATCAGCGGTCAAGGTGAGTAGATTTATACACTGTTTTATTCAGCTTTTTCTTTGAGCTGCAGACCATACCTATGTTTTTAAATCAGCACGAGGCTCCTGTTTGTTCCCCAATTCTACTCATTTTCATAATAAAAAAAAATGATTTTAAAATTGAGGCATGAAAAAAACTATAACACTTCTTACTGATTAACAAAAATATTGATTAAATATAATACTATAGAGCTCCACCTTATTGCAATCCCAATTAGGAACTAATTCTCTCGAATCCTAATCTGACTCTAGTTGAAAGGTATGAATACGGAGACGTACTGGGTTTTAGAAAACTCAAAGCATGAATTTTTTTTATCTTTTTTCAAATATCATTTTTTATCAATGCAAAGATCAAAAAGTGTTATATGACCTCGATTGACCATATGGACACCGAAGTCAGTCCTAATAAGTAATCCCAGATTTTAACTTATTCCCGGTTAAGGATACTTATCTTTCCCCAGTCATAGACTGTTAGATATTCAAAAGCAGTATGTGCTAATTCTAACATGGCAATGCTAAAGGTGACGCTAATGATGGTGATGATGATGATGATGATGATGATGATGATGATGATGATGATGATGATGATGATGATGATGATGATGAGAATATTAAAATCATAAAGTCCAACTTCGAACGAATATTCGAACACACATTAAGGAGCTAACAATTAGATAATATATCGAAAGTGACTTTATATTTACTTTTTCAAATAATAAAAAAGTTTTCGTTCGTGTAATTATTATTTCTTTCATATTTCTGTAAGGCAAGAGTAATAATTGTTCAGAGCATTCCTCTTTGATTCCTGGGTTAAAGTTGTCTAAGTGGCAGCAGACATAAACAAACTAAATTAGCGAATGCTTTGGAACTATAAGTCAATTAATCAATCTATCAGCCAATCGTTGCTTTTTTATTCTTTAGCTAAATCTAGTTTTAAACTCATGTCACGTGGACTAAGCTTGAGCATAAAGAACAATCAATTACACGAACGAAAACTTTTTTATTATTTGAAAAAGTAAATATTCACAGTAAAGAAATGCATTTAATATCTTCTTAGAGAGTGCAAGAATGTCAATTGTCCTTCAACTCGTTCGAATTTGTCGCTTGATGTAAAAATACAGCCGACATAAGTTCGCAATATTATTGTAAAAATGCCCTTTTGACAGGTCATTATTATTATTATTATTATTATTTTTATTTTTTTTTTTATTTTTTTTTTTTTAATTTTTTATTTGTATTTTTGTTTATTTATTTTTTTTTATTTATTCATTTATTTTTTTTTTTAGATGCAGCTAACGTTATTATCTACTACGATAATACAATTTCAGGTAAATTAAATAGTTTTGAAAAGAAGTAAATGTTCACTGTAAAAGCACATTTTTAAAAAATTAATTCAAATACTGCCAATATTGCGTTCTTTTATAAGTGGTTAAAGACAGAGAGTAGTATATCAGTCAATGACAAAAAGTTGTAAATCGACCAATGATCGACTAGATTGTAAGGGTCAAGCTGCGTTTAGAAAAAAAAATGCGTCTCTAAAAATGCAATACTATGGAATCAGCTCCATAAAATAAACCAATTTAGTGACAATATATTATATTGGCTGAGCATAGCTGGTTTGTTTCATTTATATTACATAAAAAAGAAACCAGACGAATTGGTCAAATGATTTGGGTTAACATATAGCTTGGAAATACGAGATAGATAAAAGATAACCGAGCTCCATTTTGCATTTATCTTTGATTTTTAAGGTGGAACCTGCGCTGTTTTATTTGAAAACCATTGCTGTTTATTACCTTCATATTATGATTTGCCACGTGTTCAAAGGTATATTTTTTGGTGTTAGCTGCTCGGTTTACATGTAGCATGGCGGTGAAAAGATGACCCAGTTTTTCATCACTTCAATCTAAAACTTGTCCTTCTGGAAAAAGACAGTACAAAGGCGCCATGGACAGGGATGTCCACTTTAATTAAGAAGTTATAGGATACTGATGCGAAAATTACCAGAATGTCTTCCTAGCCTTTGTCTTGAATTTTCTTTCTCTCAGCCATTAATAGCCCTCTTTCCTCCCTCTCTCTCTCTCTCTCTCTCTCTCTCTCTCTCTCTCTCTTTACTATGCTTTAACGATCTAGATTTGTTTTATCCGTCTGTCTATCTCGCTGACGCTCTGTATTTTGTTTTGCCCATCTTCTTTTTAATGAATGTAAAAGGTTTTAATGTTAATTCAACATCAACTTTAACCTTATAGCGTTGCATTTCCCTTAACTGATAAAAAATTATCTCATCTTGCTGCTGTTCTGTTTAATTTTCTTATTATTGCATTAACTTTTCCATCCAAAAGTCACTAGTTTTCCTTAGATCGATCTGACCTGTTATTTGACAAATAAAGTAAACCTTTTTCTTTTAATTTCATGCATACACGCATTCAGTTTTTGTGCAACCTTCCTTTCTTTTCACCATTTAATTTCAGGTTGCATGTTTTTGCGTTCTACATTCAAATACATTATTTTTACATTTCTTGGCTCTTAGATTTTATCCACTTTTTCCGCTTTCTGGCATCTTTTTCATCCAACCATTTATTCCTCCCTCTTCTCTTGATTTGCCACTCTCTTCCTTCAAGTTTTTTGCGCTACAATTAGAATTTCTTGGTTCAGCCATTCTTTTTTTCTGTGACTTTGAGGGTTTTGTTGATCGTAACATTATAATTATGAAAGCCTACTTTCCAGCTATTACATATGAAAGCATCACATGCTTTATCGTAAAGTGATTTTTGGACTATTATCACGAAATCTTTTTTGATTGCCTCTTGGATCCATGGGTTTGAACTGCATGGCTGCATTGCGATTTCGAGACATTGCGATTTACTGAACTAGCGGCGCGCCTGTTAAGCTTAACTTAAAATTAGTATTTCACATTTAAAAAACGCTTTTAAGAAATCAGGAAGTACTCAAATTACCAATTACAGATATTTCTGTTTATTTTAAAAGTCAAAACTGAAGTGAAAAAAACGGAATTTAAAAAATAAAATTGAGTAGAAAAAATTATTCCAAGAAGAATAATTCAAATCAATATATTAAATTTTTTTAAACTACCATTACAAATTAGCCCTTGGCCTTACATATCAGCAAAAGTTCGGAATAGGTTCGATTTTTTAATCAGAGATTTTTTTTTTCTTTCCGTATAACCAGTCCACGACAAGGTGACCTCAGGCTTTCAGACCACTCGCCAGGCCATGGTGCCTCTGGTGGTGCTTGAGCCCGCGACAGAGGGGTCACGCAGATCTCATGGCGGATTCGCTATCTAAACTTAACAGAATTTCTAGCGGTATGTTGTAGTGTGCTGTGATTTGTTGTAATCTGCTCCGGTCTGTTGCAGTCTACTGCAGTCTGTGTTGCAGTCTGCTGCGGTCTGTGTTACAGTCTGCTGCGGTCTGTGTTACAGTCTGCTGCAGTCTGTGTTGCAGTCTGCTGCCGTCTGTAGTGGTCTGTTGCAGTCTATAGCGGTCTGTTGTAGTCTGCAAAAGACTGTTGCTGTATGTAACGGTTGCGATCTGTATCAGTCTGTAACGTTCTGTTGCAGTCTGTTGTGGACTGTTGCCGTCCGCATTGTTACGTTGCAGTCTGTTGTGGACAGTTGTAGTCTATGGCGTTCTGTTGCAGTCTGTGGTGGTATTTGTAGTCTGCAGTGACCTGTTGCGGTCTGCAGCAGTCTGCAATATTCTGTTGCAGTCTGATGCACACTGCTGTAATCTGTTGCTGACTTTTGTAATCTGTTGAGGACTTTAGCGGTCTGTTGTAAATTGCAGCGGACTGAAGTCGTCAGTTGTAGACTATGTAAGACCAAGGGCTTATCATACTGTAAAGATAAAGTAATTGGAGTAAACAGTAAGCTTTCCAAACATTGGAATTCTGTTCAGTTTTCAATCAACATTTATTTAGTTTGTCATTGACGTCTTCTTAGCATCAGTCCCTTTGGTATTTTTGTTTAGCTATATGACGTTCTAAAATTTAGGTTCCTACTTTTTTTAAGCTAGTTAAAATGCTTATCGTCTAAGATCTTTGAAAGACAGAGCTTTGTGACAGCGTTCTTCTTGATTCAATACCTATATTTATATTTTACACAAAAATTATGAGCACATAATTTTAAGCAGGTAAATCTTTCCTTCTTTCCCCTAATTATTCAAGAAAAGAGTTCCTTTATCACATAATTTCCAATCCTTCAATTTTTGTTTGCAAGAGGTTTATGGGCGAGATATATGACTGTGGGAAAAAAGAGTTGACAATTTTGCGCGTCCGATCCTGTATTTCTCTTGAGGGTTTCACGAACCACAGCCATCCTAAAAAGAATTAAAATGAATTTTTAAAAAATGTAAACATGGTGGCAGGAAAAATTAAAACAACCTAAGCCCTACCAGAAACGTATGAATAAAAAAAGCAATAATTTAAGTAATATGTCCATGTAAAACTCATTGCCACTTCTAATGCTAAAGTTAAATATAATGACGAACAACCACTACCTTTAATTGCCGCTTCTACTTATATTGCTGTTATTGCTTCCATTTCTACGCACACACACTCACAGACACACACGCAGACACAAAAGAAAAACAACACATACACACACACACACACAACTACGCCGACTAAAACGACGTCGAATATTAATACGAAAGCGAAAACAATGACTGCGCTGACCGCGTTGACTGTTATTGTGACGGCATAAATGAGCGAGACTTTGAGGACAAATTTTCTTCCTGTTTGATTTTTCTTTTCTCTTTTTTTTTGCGTGTTTAGTGTCATATGGTCAGAGCCATTAAGTTTTTCTCAGACTGCAGTTCTTAATGAATCCATTTCCACTTGGATCTCAAGACTGGCGTCCCAACCCTTTCTGACAAGACAAGAGGGGGCCTGAAGGTTCAGATCACAGAAGCACCCTTTCATACTCTAACTTACAAAACTAGTCGAGAAGATGTTACTTTCTCACGCATGATATAAATATGTAAACGCATTATCAGAAAAGTCAAATTCTTAACCTTTTTTCGACGGTTTCTACAAAAGACTCATCTTTATAGCCGTAGTAAATCATAGTCCGGTACATGATCTTCACCAGTTCCATATATTCTTCCGGGGTACCTTCTGTGGCGATAGCCACATCCTCGTTCCTGCAGCAGAAAGACAGAACAATAGAAAGATAGTGCAGCACCGTCACTATTTTTCGTAGGCAGAAAGATTTCAAAATGATACGCCTGCCTGAAGGATTTGGTGCATGCCCTGTCAATATACTACATTACATCTTTTAAATCGATGTTCTTTTCTCTGTGGGTTTGTGTATCAAAATAAATTAATTTGACTTTTTTTTTTTTCACTATTTTCTCTCAGTATACTAAATCTGTGGTAATCAGTGCCTGTTGCTTTGTTGGATTTTTATATTCGTTTTCATTCACTTCGCACTTCACATGAATGACCGAAAGTCATGCAGGTCACACGAACAATAGAAGGGAGGAAACCCTGCTGAGCCGATTGCGCATTGGCTACACGAGGAATAATTGTAGGAACTGAGACAACGGGTTGACTTCGCCTCAGCTTGTGAGCTTTTGGCACATAACAACGTGGTTTCATCTGAAAGTCTGGTCTATTCGGGAAAATAAGGTCGGCCTTTTGGTTATCATTCAATGCGACGATCTTCTAGTGTTCACCTCTTTGATTGCACTTGCATTTCGAGATCCATTGGTTCGCCTCCAAAAAATTTCCTACATAACGCTAAATGCTGCCATTTTCATTATATCTGTACTTTTACATTGGAGGCTTTAACATTTATGTTCAAGGCGCTAACTCACCTTTGAATTCTCCAGAGAAATACAATTATTGAGCGGGTAAAATTATTTATTGTTTTATTTAATGAGCCATCGTTCTCCAGTACATCATGAGTGTGACTAGGGGATATGAATTTTGTAAAACATCAACGAGCGATAGAGTTGAGTCTCTATATGGTGCACAAACAAAATATAATTCGATATTTAATTGGTTTGAAAGTTGCGCATTCCCAATTCATATGATTTTCGTAAAGAAGACCAATTGCGATAAACTCACTTGATCCATCCAGGGTAAGGAAGCTCCAGGCCTGGGTATTTCTCCACACATTCCTTTAGCTCTTCACCGCAGTGACTCATCGTAACATCATACACCTGCAGAGGTTGAGAGAGAGTACGAAAATTACATATAAATAATATATGTGTGTATATATTCATA
>BLXT01002328.1:478020-488178 GCA_019648995.1 Plakobranchus ocellatus | reverse complement strand
GGATTTGACTTTCAAGATTCAGAAAGGCATTATACACATACTAGACCACAGCTGATTCCTAAGATTGTGAACTACAGTTGAGTGAAACTGAGAAGAAATCAACGAAATGATAGAAAAAATGCGTACACAGACACTATCTAATTCATAACATGCACATCACTAGCACATCCAAACAGAAACAGATAAGAAAAAGAACGACCCTTGTAGGCACAAAGACCCTGATGCAAACACACAAATAAATGCTTCTAGACTAAGAGACTGAAAGATAGGATCTATGAGGGTAACGGGACTAGACAGACAAAACCAAACAATAAGTTTGAAGCAACCAAACAAAGAAACAAAAAACTAACCAAGAACCAGCAGCTAATCCGCCAGCTGAGCCTTTTTCATGGATGGCTGCAGCAGCACAGCAGTCTCTCTCAAGGCTGTGAAACCCATGGAGAAGCACATACATTTAACCTCACAGCTTAGGATAGCCACACCTTGAATCAAATTCATTGCTAAGAATCTTGGTTTGTGGTTTCTAGATAAAGCCAATTTTTTTTTTACTGCAGCTCAAATAATTTTAAACTTAGATACTTGAAACTTTCATTGATTGAACTTGAAGTTAATTCCTTTCTGGTTTTGACGAGTTATATTTGAAGTTTCCAGGGCTTATCGTTACCAATCAGATGCTGAGACAGTCTCCAGACCAATGCATACAGGGCGTTTTTTATTGTTCAAATCTCAAAAGCTCAGCAAATCAGAATCTTTGCCTCTAGTATAAAGCAAGAACTAGATGAAGGCTCATCAAATACACTCACAAAAATTCCAAGATCTCATTTGTCGGCAAAGACTGAAAAGAAGTCAAAACTGACAAGAACATCATGAAAAGTCAGCACCAAACTATTTTTCTTCCATGCAGCATTGTTTGCACTTCACAATCGCAATCAAACTTGTAGAATGCTAGATCAGAAATTTGAGAAATCAAATTTTTAAAATTTTGGCTACTTCTTTTATTTTTTTTAGCTCAATGAAAACAGTAACTGTCAATGATTATAATCATTTCGATTTCAAAACAAATTAAAAATCAAAGTAAAACCAAGCAGATTCAATGCATCCATTTTATACAATAAGAACAAATCTTAATCTAAACATTCTCTAAGCATATTATACAATAAAAACGAACTGAGAAAAGGTTAATTTGATTTTGACTTTTTATTGCCCAATCTCAATTTCACTCCATATAAAATTTGAAAACTTGCACGCTTTTGCTAAAAACAAGTTAACCACCAAGGAAAAAGAGAGAGAGTGATGCGAGAGGAGAGAGAGAGTGAATGCGAGAGGAAAAAGAACAAGTGTGTGGTTGTATGTAAAAAGGGAGGGGGAGGAGGGAATAAGAGAAACAAGGTGGTCCTATCCATTAAACTGTGATAACCAGACTAGAATTAAGATATTAAAAAAGAGATACTAAAATGAACAGTAATATCTCAGCTATAACATGATGCAAATAAGTCAAAATGAATTTTCACATCCCGATGGGTTTTCTCAGACCGCCTCACATATGATGCAAACTTTTCCTTCTTTTTCCAAAGAAATGATTTCTTCAAAATGAATTGAACTGTCACTGTTTTGCTGATGATCACTAAGGATACGATGGCACCTGATTTTAAGTTTTACATGGACATACTTCAAGTAAAGATTTCTCGATTTCAGCATTTCTTTTCAATGGAAGGCACATCAAACTTTCCTATGAGGTCTCTATACACAAAGAGGGCACTTCACAGAATTGATACGCCTGTAATCATTTTGCTTTTTAGGGAGGAGAAAATTTGATTCTATGAAAAAAATGTAAAGTAATAATAGAAAAACAGAATTGAAACTGATGTTTTGTAATTATCAACACATATCACAAACACCAATTAATTTTTGTGCTCTACTTTTTTGACAAATTTTATGTATGATTAAACATGATTTAACTGTAAAAACAAAAGAAAATGGTACGCTATAAAAAAAAATCAACACATATTGAAATATCATATTTCTAAATTGTCTGCAGTTTCAGATTGGCAGTTGCCATTTTTTCAGTACATGATTATTTGTCTCAACAAAAACAAAAAAAATTCTCTTTGAGATTTACATCCTGATTTCATTGAAAGCGGTCGCAACCATGACCATAGATATTCTTAACAATTATAATTGAAGCTTTTATTGATATTGCTAAGATTTCTAAAAATTTTTTTTGGAAAATTGCATAATTGGCTCATTGATATTCAAGACTGCTATCAATACTATCACACTACAGATTGATCTATAAATCCAAAAAGTTTTTGTAGAATAACTTTTCCCCATTAATTTGTCAGCGGTGAATTTGGTGAGCACTCAAAATGCCTGTCTCAATGATAAATTAAAAAAACCAAACACACAGACAGAAGATTTATCTGTAAGTCAAGAAATTTTTTTTCAATAACTTTTCCTTATTGATTTGGTATTGGTGAACTTGGTGAACATTAAAAATGTGAAAAGTTCCAATTGCCTTATATTATTTGTAAGCCTGAGCGCAAGTGGGCTGCAAAATAAACCAGAGGCCTACCAGCCTTAGCACCATAATAATTTTATAGGGTGACAAATAGATGGAATGTCTGGTATCTCTCCTAGACTTAGGTTTCCAACTAAAATTGTAAAATTCGCAACCATTTTCAATTTCCATACCATTTTTTCTAATACTGAGCAAATAATGAAATTCTCTACTTTTTTCCCAATTTCCTGACTGAGTGGGAACACTGATGATAAAGGCATACAAAATCTAGATTTAAATGAATAAAAGTATCTTTTGGACAAAAGTAATAGCATTTTTGTACTAACAGAACTAATCTCTCCAATCTTTGCTATCAATTCTTTCTAGATTTCTTCATTCCTTCCTTCCTGCGTCTCTTGGTTAGTGGGTTTCTTGGATCATGAATTTCATAGCGCTCAGAATCCTCCACATTTGCATCAAGCACTTTGGCTTTGCGGGGTTCTTCAAAACGAAGTTTGTGTCCCATCCTGAAAAGAGGAAGACTAATTGGAATCACATGAACAATTTATAGTTCAATCTGCACTATTACATAAGAGTAATGTGACTTATTAGATAAAATTCAAAAGATGCCTTACTTTTTTCAATTATCTGAACAAAATATGTCAATAGTTTACATGAAAGTATAAGGCAGATGCTAAAAGTGCTCTGAAATTGCTTTTTTATCTTTTGACTAGCCAATGCTTCACTGCCTGTGCAGCCAAAAGGTTTGACAGTAATTAGAGCCCACTGCTGTGGTAGCAGACAAGTGTAGCTCGATTGATTGCTGATATACCCAGTCAACCATTTATCAATAATCTCAGGGTTTCTGTTCATTCATTTTCTCTCAAAAAAGGTCAGAATGTATCATGGGCTAAAATCCTCAAAAATTTTTTATGGCTATAATATCAAAAGCTTTAAAAGGAAATCGCCAAAGCATCAAATATTTCCATAGAAACCCTAAGCAATCCACTATGCAACAGGGACTGATCTTTCAAAAAAGTCTGCACATGTCAATTAAATAGAAGTAGATATGTATGTACTCATACTTAAATATGTAGGACAGAGTAGAGGCTGTCACAAGTACAGCAAAATGGCTGTTCCTCATTTTCTTAAAGTGTAGCTCTGAGTGAGCTTTGTTTGGTCCACCCAGAGCCTACACATAACTGTAATTTGTTTTCTATTTGCTCCTTCACCTCTTTTGATTCATTTTGGTATAACCAGTCTACCATTAAATAGTGATCTCAGAGTTTCTATTTATTCATTTTCTATCACAGACCATGTTAAGCAAATAAAAAAACTAAGGTAAAAATCCATAAAAAATCTGAGTCTATGAAGAAAAAATTTAGAAGGAAACTATACAAAGCCTCAGATATGTCTGTAGACACCAAATTCCTTCAAGCTTCAAGTAACCCACAATGTGAGAAGGATTCACAGATCCAAAAAGTCTGTATATATCATTTACATTATAGTATTTGGTGACTTGAAACTAGCTGGGTATTCAATTAAAATATGCTGGACAGTGTAGGGACTGTCGCTATGATAGCCAAAAAGCTGTTCCTCATTTTTTAAAAGGTAGCTCTGAGTGAGCCATGTGTTTTCTCCATGACTGGTCTGTGTGCTTCTGCAAATCACAAGTGGTGATTATCTTTTTCTTTCCCTACTTTAAAACTAGTTTGAGGAAAGCTGACATGCTGGCTTCTTAGGATGCTACATGGTATGTTTGAGTTGCTATGTGGTGTTGAATGTTCAAGCAAAAGAAACAATTCTCTGACTGACGAGTGACTGACAATAACACTATATTAAGGCCTAAATCTAGTGAAACTAAAAATAAGGTTGCCTTTCAGACATACTTTACCAGTAGGCCTATTGCATTGGGGAGGATGGACAATTTGAACATATTGAAAACTTAACAAACAACCACGAATTAATAAGTCTATCCTTGTTCACACTTTCTTAAAAAAAAAAAAAAGGCAAACATACAGAAAATCAATGCATTTATTATTAATTCTCCACCAATGCCATCAGAATAGGGTTATAGTTAGGGTTTAGTCATTTATCACAATCATTTACAATGATTTGTGTCCTTCCAGCCTCCCACAGCATGACTTTATTATGGCAGGATTTATTTCCCAATCCCTGAACTCTCACTGCAGACTAACTTTACTGTAATATAAGATCTGGCAATGTCTGACATAGGTCTAACCTAGATCCATGTACACTGAACTGCATTATACTTCACCCATCAACATATGGGCTTTGTAAAAGCTAGCTGGCACACATACAGCCCTATCTCTACTTATTCCTATATATTGAAGTAATAAAAAAATTATTGTAAAAGAGAAAAAATAACTGCACACAATGTGTATGCTTCAATTTTTATCACCTCTCTATGTCAAAGCCCAGTATGCAGGCTAATTAATTTGTGTGTATATATCTGAACTTGATATTCATGTTACTCACTTTATTATACATACTCATCTTGTTAGTCCTACCTCCTGGATGTTGACTTAATTTTACAGACCTAAATTAGATCTAGACGTAGACTTGGCTCAGACTATAAAGACTTAGTATTTGAGAAACTCAGTGAGGAAACGTTTTTATCAAAATCTCCAAAATAATAAATGTGAAATTATGATCTCAAATCCCAAATTTCAACCAGTCTCCATATATGCAGAAAAAATAGACCTGGTAGTAATGCCATTTCTGTCTTTCAATGATAAATAGTAGAATACACATCAACCGAAAACGGCTGAACCAAAAAGAAATTGAAGAGCTTTCCGTTTTTCCTCTTATTAAACATGCGGTAAAATGAAAGCCTTGGCTGCCTTACTATCATTAAAGTGAAATAAAAACTACCGGGAAAGCCCAGTCATTGTCCGACCGACACATAAAAAAAATCTTTTTTTTTTTTTTTAACCCACCTTGCCTCTCCCTATCTTTCTTGCATTACTCCATACAAACCCAATACTGTGCCGGTATCCCACAGTCCACAATACAGACGGCCAGGCCCGATGTTTGGCTAGGTCTGCAGCACACACCTGCCCATCTTTTCTCTTCCACCACTCAGTTGTACAGCACGACCATGCCAGACATTCCCTACATGTCTAGGTCCTGTCAGCGCTAAGCTAAGCAAACACTGTTGCATCACAGCCGGTAATAAAGCCATCTATCTTGTTGAGAACTTCAGTACCCAAAAACACAGGTGATGACTAAATTGTAAAAGTAGAGACTTCAGGACCGGAAAACTAACTTAGGCGATGACGAAATAGTTCTATTACTCTACATTGATAACAGGTGCAAGAACCTTTTAACTGAAAAGGAAATAGAAGGAAATAGAGAAATGGATAAAAAAGAGAGAAAGTTTCGTGGATAAGTGTGTTCGTTCACATTGTGGTGTGACGATGGGTGGGATTGATTTAACTTAATATTTCGGAAGCTGGTCACTCTGTCACTCTCCTCTATTAATCTTACTTATTTAATGGGCTATGCTTAAACCAAAATAGAAATCATACTCCCTGGAATTTCGGTTTAAACATGTTCCACGTTTTATATAAATCTTTTATATGTTGAACATAAAAGAGCACAAACCAGGATAATGTATCCTGATCTTCTTGATCATTTTCCTCTTCCTCTAGCTTCTTTACTTCGCCACCATCGAAATCCAAGTTGTCAGCAGCCGACTGTTTAACAGATGATAATGTGGACTGAAACTTTTCCAACATGGCAAGCGTCTGAGCTTCTCTATTTGTCCCCTTCTGCTGCTTTTTCAGTTTTTTGTACTTCTCGCGCTCTTGCTTGAAGGTCTCCAAAAAATCTGGAGAATTAACATTTCCAAAACAAGACAAAAGAAAAAAAAAAGGAGAAATCAGGGTTATACAAATTACACACAGAAAGCTGGGCAAAAAAAAATCAGTGTTTGATAATGACTGGAAATGAGTCAGACGGTATAATTTTTTAAAAAACTGCAGCCATATTTCAGTAGAGAAAGAGCAAATCATTATTACTATTTTTAGGGATGAGAAAATTGGAAATGTGGCACAAGAGCATTATTATTAATGCAAAGTATTTCCTTAGAACTGGTGATAACTTTGAGTCAGCGCTGAAATGTTTTATGATGAGAAATGAATGTGGGCTCATCTTAAACCTAATCAAAATAAATTAATTCACAGCTTTACCTACATACATTTTTTTAAATACAGTTTATCTTTGATTTACTTTTATCTCTCTTTCACAGAAAAAGCTGTGCCACTTTTGGAAACAAAGCGCTTTTGTTTCCTATTGTGTGATGCAGCCATTTTAAAATAGTAACTTTTAAAAAACATGTCATTTGATTTTTTCTCGCCTTACAATGTCAGTTCAAGGGGGGTTTGGAAAACCCTGAGTTAAGGAGAAGAGTAAAATTAGTTACAGAGACTAGGATGTGACGTTAAGCTTGAAATTTTGTGTTGAGGGCAAGTGTGGCAACCACAGAGGGGGGTTCTGGGGTCAATTTGGATCACCAGGTCAAATTTTGAATGTGAGTGGTTTTATAAAGTTTGTCCAATTATTATCATCTGAACAGAGTTTTGAGGCCTAAATTCGACTACAAATAATATCTTTCCAAAAACGAGTTCCATTCATAACCATTACCATATATATGGAGTGTTTGTTGTTTCTCAAGAGGTACCTTTGGGTGAGCCATGTGTGGCCCACCTGAAGCCTGCACATCATTGTCTTCAATTTTCAATCTATTCTTTCACCTATCTTGCTGAGGTCTTTACCCAAGCTGGGGAGTATTTCATGGAATTTTCCCTCTGCCTAATAATTTTCTTTCCACATGGTGTTGATGAATGCTTTTACTTTGGTTTTAAGATCAGACCAGCAAATGAATTTTTCGGGTTTAGAGCTGTTTTAGAAAGATGTTTACATTCTCATTCCCCATATGTCTACTTGAGCAGGGATCCAGACTAAAGAGACGTGAACATAGGTTTGAAACTTTGTGATTCAATTGTAAAGGCCCCTAATATCTTAAGCTTTAAATTTTTGGTTTGGAAAGCCTATCACTGAAAATAACTACATTTCTGTATTGACCAGAGAGTCCCAGTGGGAGCACCAGGGCTATGCCCTTAAGCTCAGCACTAAAAACAGCTGGTTACCTTTCAGGCATGCTGCTTTCAAGCAGTGTGGATGATCTGGAAAATAGGCTACAGCCCCAACCTTTTCCTGTATTTAAACCTTCAGTGAAAACAGACTTTTGGAAATTTTTCTTTCATTCTAAAAATCTATTTTTAGAAGGCTGCCTGGTGGTAGGATGACCTCCTCCTTTTGCCCAGTTAATGAAAAATCAAGATTTACCTGGTACTCCTCCCAAAGTGGAGGGCACTGAGCATATTAAGATTAATTTCAGAATTCTTAACATCTATTAAAGTATGAAAAATGAAGTTTGGCTTTGATTTAGTACTTTAAAAAAAAAAAGGCAGGCTGGAATCAAAAATAGCATTGTGGCATGAACTTTCAGGGAGAGACTTTGTTTTAGTGTTTTAGAATGCGACAATTAGTTGCTGTGGATTGAGTCTAGGTGTAGACTCGGAACTGCTGATATTGTGATTTGGCCTTGTTAGCTTGTAATGTTTGGTCAGCTTTTGAGCAGGCCTACGTGAGGTCTATTTCAGTTTTGTAGTACTATTTTTGTTTTAGCTTTTTTTATCGTTCTAGATCTAGGGATTTCCAAAAGATTCTCGAAGAAGTGAGAACATTGTTTACAGGAAGTTGTTAGAATGAATATTGATGAATAGTAGGTGTGTCAAGTTTATGTGGAAAAGGGGGAGAAAAATACTGTCAATAACATTGTTAGCTAACCTTAATTACATAAATCAGTGATTTCTACTTTATTCTAGAAAGATTTTTTGTGCTTTATTGACCAATTAGATTTAGCATATGTACTGCATAACTAGTATTTTCTAGAAGCTGTGGGAAGTGGATATAAAAGAGGGGGCTGTGATTTTGTTGAGGGAGCTTGCAGAGATCACTGAGAGATAAACTGCTGATGTTAGAGAGTTGCAGATCTGAATAATTGTGGATGTTAAATCGCTGTTCTAAAATTGTCCTTGATCCAAATTCATAAACTTTTTCTTCAATTTTTGGCAAGACTTGGAGTGATTTCTGTTCTTTAGTCTATTTAAAAGAACTCATTGTCACAGGCAGTGTTCAACTAGATCTATAAATAAACAGCACTAAGTCATTTGTGACATGATAAAAAAATTAAAAAGCTAGTTTGGTACACTTGTGCTCAAGAGAACACTCTCCAGCTTCCGTGTACATTCTTTTAGTAGACAATATTCTGAAAGCCCTGAGGACATTTCAAAGGCTCTGATGATGTGTAGGATTCAAGGCTCTCACAAAATATTTCACTGGCAGTGTTCATCTACATCTATAAATAAACAGCATTAAGCCATTTGTGTCATGATAAAAAAATTAAAAAGCTGGTTTAGTACACTTGTGCTTGAGAGAACGCTCTCCAGCTTCCGTGTACATTATTTTAGTAGATAATATTCTGAAAGCCCTGAGGACATTTCAAAGGCTCTGATGATGTGTAGGATTCAAGGCTCTCACAAAATATTTTTTTTCACAGATCCATATAAAGCACTCCTGAATCTGATTAGGACCAGATTAGGGTGCAGTAAAACTTAAGTAGGGTGGCTCTATCCACACCCTTGTCTGTAGTTTTAAAAAAAAACCACTTAATAAATTTAGCTTTGAGTTTTGGGACATTTATTTCTTTAGTATCTCCTACATCTTTTAAAATTTAACTTTGGTCAAACAAGCACTAAAAATTTTGCCTGATCCATTAACAGAGTTGGCTGGCTCAGAAATACATTTTTTTTGTAGAAATGGACACAGGTGATCTTGAAAACCAAAATCTGATACCATTCTCAGAGATCCCCTTCTGACGTTTAAACAAAATTGGTTGGTTCACTCAAGATGCTATAAATGTTTACCCTCAACATAGATAGAAAAAAAACAGCGATAGGGAGGAATTTACATTTTTAGTAATAGTCGTTATGATAGTTTTAGATAAAAACTGAGGACAAAACGCTGCTTTGAGGAAAATGTTGACTTGATTTTGGGAAGCAGAAAACATATGATCCATTTTTACTTTAAAATATCTATCAGACCTGCCAACCCCAAATTGATCTCACAGGAATATTCACCTCTACTCACAGGAATTTAGAGAGACTCACAGGAATATGCCAGTATACAATAAAATGCGCATGGATAAACCGTACTACACCTTAATTATATACTCGACCATTGACATTCCATACCATATAAGTATAATATCAGAGAGGATAATTAATGCATTTTCGACTCTAAAGATGCAAGAAAGTATCCCCCTACTCACTGCCATTAGTCTAATAATATCACCATTTATCAAGCCTTAAAGACCTGTAGGCTCAAGGCCTGGATGATGAATTTTTTTTAAGGTGCATAAAATTAAAAATCTAGCTAATTCAAAAAAAGGGTTACATGAAAAAAAAAAGAAAATCTGTGTGAGACAGGTCTACAAAATCTCAGTAAGGCTTAACATTGTGACCCATATTAAATAAGAGAAAACATCGATTTTTTTTTTTTTTTGCTCTATT
>BLXT01002328.1:454664-466479 GCA_019648995.1 Plakobranchus ocellatus | reverse complement strand
CAGCATAGCTTTTTTCACGCCCCTAACAATTTGTTCTTTTCATATCTTACTTCATATAATGTAGCAAAATACTGAGTGACTATGCCCTTTCCACAGCACTGCAATTAAAAAATTGTAATAAAAGCTTTAAAAATCCTTACTTTGTAGCTTTCAGTTTGCTTTTATTTTTGCGATCTTCTGTTTTCTCTTTTTTGCCTTTTCTGGTGACTCTGGGAAGAATGTCTTCAAAGGGATTTGAAAGGATCTGAAAATGAAATGTTCATAGTAATTCCAAACTTCATAATAATTCATAGCAAAGGCTTTCAGATCAGCATCAGACACTGTCATAACAGACAAATGAGGAATTCTACCCACAAAATGGGATGAACAAAGAAGATAGGCTAAGCAATTAATTCCTGTTCAGAACTAGATTGAACTCTAAGTACATGTTGATACACAACAAACAAAAGGAGTACTTGAGATGAGGAGGAAATTCATTCCTTCCACAAAATTGAAGAGGTGATCAACATAAAAGGTCGCAATGCCCTTCTGAAGTAAAATATCAAAGACAAGAGTGACCACACGCGTAACATTGCAAAACATAAACACATTTTCTCGCAGAAGAAAGTTGATTATGGCATTTATCTGATCTTATCACAGTGGCAACCATATGCAGTTAAATCTTGATTCTATTGATAGCCTGTTGAAGGAGAATCAGTTCTCCTCTGAAATGGTTTTATTAGATTGAGTGAGATCATAATCTTTCCAACCATACAAAACACAATTAAAATCATAATCTTTCCAACCATACCAAACACAATTAAAATCATAATCTTTCCAACCATACCAAACACATCTAAAGGGGGTTTTGGATTGTACACAATGGCGGCTACAAAATTAGTTATTTAGTGTTTTTGGGGGACATATTTTCGGAAAATTTGGACTAGAAGCATGTTTTTCAAAGCAAATTTTAGCCTAAATATACACTCAGTATGTCCAAAAACATTATTCACATCTTGAAAGAAATAGCTGAAACTCCAGGAATGGTCAAGATCTCAAAATAAATATTTCAAGCCAAAATTGACCTGCACAGAGGGTGAAAGACCCCTTAAGTCCCCATAAAATTTATTTTTTAGGACCACTTTATGCATCAATATTTAATGTAATAGTTGATGTCATGGAAAAAATTGAGCATTATCTTTGTTGACTTTTTTTGTGCATAGAGTAAAGTTTGTGATTTTGACACATATATTTAAGGCACAAAATTGAACATTTTAAACATTCATGTTTGTTTTTTTGTTTTTTACACAACAGCTCACCAAATTAAATGATTTTTCAAGCTGATAACACTCAAGGTAAAAATTAATTACCTCTTGTCAATGCGAAAACCCAGTTTTTTTCGAAAATATTATTTGTACCTTGACTCATCAAAATATGTGGCAAGATAATATCATCCTCGAAATTCTCCATTTGATCTTATATTGATGAGAACCCGATCTTACCGATAGCATTTTTGCGATTCTTTTGGCGAACTGATATATATAAATACAATAGATTTTTAAAAGTGTAAAAAAATTTCGATGAAAGAAATTCAATAATGTGTATATACACCTCAGTGCGGACAATTTTTGGTGGGTACAGCGGCCTCTCTTGCTCATCCGTCTCCACCTCTTGCAGCTTAAGCATGTTGAATAGTGTGTCACCAACGACCTTTCCAAAGATAGTATGCTTGCCCTGCAGTTCTGGCGTCATGCCCATGGTAAAGAAGAACTGGCTTCTGTTTTCATGCTGGCCTGCATTGGCCATGGCAACCAAACCTCTCCGCACAAAACGCAATCTTGAATGGAACTCATCCTTTGAGGAAAGCAAGAGAAAAAAAAAAAAAAGAATATGAGAACAAACTTTATTAACTCAATTTTATCCTAAAAAATTGTCAAACTCATTTCACAATTTAGCATTTAAATATTTTTTTCTGTTTAAAATGATTAATGTCACTACTGTCATTATTGCTTCTGCTGCTACTTTGCTATAATTTGCACTGCTGCTAATATTGCTTCATACTCATTATGATGGTGGTGGATCTGGTATTGAGATTGCTACTGTTGCTACTCTATTACTCTATTACTACTATTGCTGCTTCAGTCATTGCTGCCATTGGTAAACACCAACTACATTAATAACTGTATGTGACAATAGGTTGTTGTGAATTGAGTCTTGATCTTGGCTGATCTTTGATCTAGTCTTGTTTACACATTACATTCGTTTAAATTCCAAGTCCACCTTGGCTGGGCCTGTTTTAGTTGAAAAGTACTATTATTGTTTTCAGCTTTGTTTACTTTTTGGATCTAGGGATTTCTAGGTTTTGGGGGGTGAGAAAACATTGTTTCCAAGAAAATCTTGGATGATAATTTAGGGAGCAGCTGGGGATGCGACTAGAAACTTCCTGAGATGTTTACATATTCAGGACAGAATAATTCAGAGTATTTGATTGGTCAATATTTTAAGCTAAACGTTTTTACATAAGACATTACCTTCTAATCTTTTCTGGCATGAATTGCTTGTGCAATATTGACTTAATTAGCCTGTGTATTGCATAACTCGTATTTACTAGAACCCATATGCTGTGGGTACAAATGGATGACCGAGAAATAAGTTGAGAGGTCACTGAGACATAAACCCCTGTTAGTAAATTTGTAGAGTTAAAGAATCCCTTAAAGCTACCTGAAATTGGTGCTTTGAAAATTTAATTTTGAAAAATCACTCTTCATTTAAACTATATTTTTGTTCAATTTTGGCAAGAGTTGGCATGAACTCCTTGTCACAGGCAGAGTTCAGCTAGACCTAAACTGAATAGTACAAAGCCATTTGTGAATATGGCAATCCTTAACAAGATAGACAAAAACAGGGATTTAAAGTAGATCTAATCCACAAGAAGTTGCCACCTACCAGCAATTGTCATGGACTTGAAAGCCCAACCATTGGGATAGAAGCCATAAGAGCAAAGAATATTTGAAGCAAGAATAATTATGAATGACTTGCCATGCAAGAGCACGAGAACCAAAGAGAAGAGAGAGAGGCAGAACTCGCTGAAAGGAAAAGAAAAAACTGAAGAAGCTGAATGTGCTGAATGCGAAACAGAAGCAGATAGACAGAAAGAAGTGAAGCTGGAGAAATTGCGGATTCAATCTGGTGGTGTAAACGCTGATTCTGAGTCATGCTCAACAAGTGGGACAGATGCCCAGGCCAAGTTACCAAAACTGCCAAAGTTTACGGAGGGAAAAGATTATTTGGACAGCTGATTGATGCAGTTCAAAATATTGCAGAAATGAGCCAATGACTTCAACAGAGGTGGGCAAATTCACTGAGTGCATTCCTGACTGGATGGGCTTTTGATTGCTATGGGCAACTTCCAAGGGCCAAAGCATTGGATTATGACCAGGTAAAGAAGTCACTAATGAAGAGATATGGCTTGAAAGAGAATGGATACTGGTGCACACTCCGAATTTGTAAAATGGGGGAAAGCTAGAGTACCAAAATGTTTATAGTGAGGATCAATATGTATAAACAGAAACCAATGGATCGAGTTGTCACAAAGACCAAGCAGACTTTCAAGGACCTGAAAGATTTTCATCTGGGAACAATTTAAGGTCACCCGTCCTAAGTATCTGGCAATGTATGTAAAGGAGATGACCCTTTGTGACCTGGAGAATGTCAGGAAGGAGGCAGACCTGCACCTGTTAAGCCATAAATAAAACTTGTGCAAACAATCACATAGATTCACACAAGCTGGTGCTTGACCTCTGATGGACTGTGTGGGCCGTGTGAAAGTGAGAAGAGAGCTGGTGATAGTCAACATGCAGGGAAACTTAAGATGACCATTAATACTCAGTAGTCATGTTTCAAGTTCAAGAGATATGGTCATATTGCTTGTGACTGAAAATACTCAAGCCCCCTATGAAGAAAACAGGAGCAGGAGTGATGGTGGCGGCACTTTGAGTAGGCGTAAGGAGATATCCCGCAGTGAGCGCATGTCCTGCTCTTGAGGTGACAGGCAATGTCCAGAGTGAAATAAAGAGTGGCAAGCTTCGGCTGGTGAGCAGGAAGGCTCTACGAGTTGTGACAAACTGTGCCTTGCTGAGAGAGGTGTGTGACTGACATCTAGACTTTGGTGGATGCCACATAGTTTTGAATGCACTTGATAACTGTCTCTACTCTAGTTTAGGAGATAGTCCTTTCATCTCCATAAAAAGAGCGGGCCATGTTTAAATTGACCATTATCAGTAGTTTAGCTGATGATGGGCATCTTCTGTATAATTTTGTCCTTACTGTCTGTGAAGCTGTTAATGTTTGTTTCTTCTATTTTATGCAGAGGGCACTTTCTCTCTGCCACACATGCAACAATCTTCATATGTCAGTTTTCCTGTTGTAGAGAGATGATTGTCTCACTCAACGAATTTGTTGAATAGCTAAGCATCCATTTTGCTAGGACTGAGGAAAGAGATCTTAGCTTTTTCTGGGCTGTCTTCTTTCAGGACAGCGGCAGTTTGAAATCCTGCCTTTTAGAAAAACAGTTCACAACTGCTGCTGTTGAACTTTGGTCCAGGCACCACACAGGGGATAGACAGTATTTAAACAAGTTGCCTGCTTTGTTCCTTGTTTCAGCATCTAGCTCTGCGAAAAGATTGTTCAGGACAGATTGATAATGCACTTGTGATTTCTAAATAGGCTGGCAGTAGCTGTTGTATAAGATGGCAGATGGGCTGTAAACTAGAAAAAGGCTACATCTGCCTTGTAACTTCACTGCCTTATCCCATGCTTGAAGGTCATCTTGGCTGAGTGCCTGTAAATTACGGGAGGTTTACAGAGGCTGCTTGTGTATCCTTGCAGCTGCTTGCTCTTACCAATGACAAGGAATTTCCTCTTACCTATGCAGGTCATGTTAACTGCAAATTAGAACTGCTAACGTCTTTTTTTTTCGCTGATTACCTCATCTTTGAGTGTATAGCCATGCCATGATTGGATAATTCTTTGAAGACCAATCCAGTCTCATCTGTGTTGCAAATAGCAAAGAGTTTTTTAGATTGCTTCTCTCTGTGTTTGCTGTTGTAGCCCAATTTATGACATTTGAGTCTATTTAACCAACCATCTAACAGTTCAAAATCATGACCTGTCTGTGTTGCAATTTGTTGAGCTTTGGTTTTGAACATAAGGAGTTGACCCTGGCATTTGGGGCAGTTTTTTTTTTTTTGCTTTCACAGTCATAGAGTGATGTCAACATCTTCTTCTGTTTTTCTACAATCTTGAGATGACAGGGTGTGAAATATTGTGTTTTCTAGTTGTTTCTACACAATTTTGAGAGCAGCTGCCTCTAGCTCAGATTGTTTTCAGTTTGGTCTTCAGAGAGTGCATTATGTGTTGGAAAGCTCTTTCACAATGCGAAACTTCAAAACTATTGGTTTAGAGCTGGTGCATGTTCGATAAAAACTGCAATGCTCACCCAATTACTGTAACTGACTGAAGTATAGAATGAAGTTAAGATAGTATGGATTTATACAAACAGTCATCAACTTTTTGTCATTTTGAAAAAGTTGAGAGGAACCAGCAAATCAAATCACCACCAGACACATCCACATATTGAAAAAAAAAGGGGCGGAAGAAGGAGAACCGGGCCTACAGATTGTTCTCTCCATCTCTAGGGCAGCTATTAGTACCACGACTGCTACTATTATTACTAATTTCTCTACTACCCTACACAACTACTATTACTACAATCAAATTAAAATCATTGGATTTTTTTTACCTTGTGGGATCTTTTTTGTCAGCTGCACAACCGAATTGTTATTCATTTGTCCTACAGATATTGTGAAGTAAATTATAAAAGTACCAGTGACTTACCAAAATAGGAGGGGTGTCAACTTGGCCTCTGATTACTATAATAGATACTAATTAATATCCTTTTCTCATTGAAATCCCCAGTTAAGTACATATTTGAAAAATACCAAAAAATATCAGCGCTTTGTTATACCTGTTTGTGTCTTGGGATCACTTTTGGCTCCCAAGGTGAATTTTACGTAGTTTAAAAAAAGCATCCTACTGAGTCAGTCTGTCAATTTGATTTTAAAATATTAACCTCTAGAAGAGGTGAAAACCTATAGGGCTTTTGTTTAACTACCTTGAAGGGTTCGTTATATATTGATTCTCCACCAGTGCCTGTTCCTGTAGGGTCTCCACCCTGGACAATAAAATCTTTCACAACCCTATGAAAAATAGTGTTGTCATAGTAACCCTCCATACAGAGTTGTACAAAATTGCGACATGCTCTGGGCGCTTCTTTGGACCACAGTTCTATATCAATGTCTCCAACAGAAGTCACAAGCAGAACCTGTTTTGAAAAAAGATTTAAAAAGAAAAGGGGGAAAAAAAGGAAAAAGTAGTAATCATACCAAGCACTATACTTAAATTGCACCGAGACAAAGAGCTGAACTCTTAAGCAGCCCATACATCAATAATATTATGGACAATAATATTGTCAATAAATTGTATCCACAATATTATCACCAGTGTGGAATATATTGAAGATTGATAAATGTTGACAAATATCTGCAATGTCTGAAATATTTTCTTTAGTATTTTTAAATTGACAATAATATTGATAATGTGGAGCTTCCTTCCATAATATTTTTGGAATGTTTCAGTCATTCTGAAGTCACCGTGCAGTAAACATGGCGAAAAAAACTAAAGAGGATGAACAAAAAATAATATTAGAGTGCATTGAGGAGTACAGAGAGACAAAAAGAGCAATGTGGCTGATAAACATTCCAACAATGGTATTGCATTGAAAGCTTTGTCTTTTTTTTTTCAGCTAAAAGGTGTCACAACCGTAGAAATTCTTTAGATAAATTTTCACCCATTTTAAGAAAGTTTCTAAAATCATTAGGTTGATTAATTCCGATTTCCTCTGGGCAGTATGACCAAATGTGTGTTTTCTAAAATCCATATATATATTTTTTTTTTTTTGCATTATCTAGGGCCAATACCATGTCTAAGGCCGCAACAGGATCTTTTTTTAAAGAATGGTGGTAGGCGAAGAAATGACCGGAAATATTGAAGAAAATATTGACTGGTTTGTGGAGAAAAATTTATTGTCAATAATATTGCTTGTGAAAGGGCCATTTTAAGATAAATACTGGCAATGATAAAAAATATAAATAACTGAAGGTTATTTCTGAGAAAAGCATTCAATAAAAAATTTCACAATAGCTACGAAAAACTAAATTTGATTCTTAAAACAGCTGACAAACAAACATTTAATCTATAAAAGCACATCTAGATCTAATTCCAATCAAATTCCACCTAATTTTTTAAAAACTTTTAACATTTTAATGACTAAATCCATTTAAATAAGCCTACTATAAAAATTTTGTCCAGTCTCTAAATGCTTTTAAACACATATTACTGAAAATAAGCATGCCATGCTGCCTATCATCCTCCCTATGTGATTTGCTAGGAGCTATTATTAGATGTGGTTTCTCCACTTTATCTTGAACATTTCTGTTCCCTTCAATTGATAATTTATGTGTAATACTATTTGTACTTGCAGTTAATAATCAATGGGGGTGATTAAAAAATAAGTACTGAGTACATACAGGACAAAGAGAAAATCTATTGTAAACAAAGAAAAAAACCTAAACGACTTTAATAGATTTTAATGAAATATTGTTATCTTCATAAAATCAAAATGTATGAAATAAAAAAAAGAAGAAAAAAAAAAAATACAAGTAAGTATACTGAGCAAACTTATTATACAAAAAAGAAGTGCTTAAATCTAGGCTACCAGTAGTAATCGCCCTCTCTTACATTATTATGATGTAGGATAAAGATAGCCTATATGAGCAAACTCTAGCAATTGGAGAAATATAAGGCTACTACAGTCAACACAGGAGGCCAGAAAGCCTGAGATCGCCTGGTAAACTACACCAATTTAAGCCAGTAGTGTAAAAGGGGACCAGTTTTGCCCCCAGGAGCTATATAATTTTTAACTTTGTCTTTGCTAATCTGCCATGACTTGGCAAAAAAAAAGGCCCCTAGCAATTCAGGAATCGCATTTCTCCCATCTGAATGTTTTATTTTGATTTTGAAAGGTGAACTTTTTGACTAAGAAGATTATCGTATTGTCCAAAGTCATAACATAATTTGAGCTATAGATGAAATTCCACATTCAGTTGGATTACTCAAGTGAGAAAGGTAGAATGGAAGTGAGTTTGTCTGATAGGAAAAGTAAAAGGGTGTCCTTGATTTGTGATGCTGATGAAACAGATCAATGAACAGATTAGAGGACCCCTGTAAAAATTTTGGAATTTACATGTACATTTATAAATGGTATTCAGACTCCCCCTGCATTGCTAATGCTAATCTTTAGCACCTGTACAGCAATCATCAAGTAGCACAGACCCGTCCACGCACACATACACACAAACACATACAGAGATGAGGTTCAACATGCAGTTGAATTACCTAAGTGAGAAAGTTGGAATAGAAGGTGAGTTTGTCTAATGGGAAAAAACAGAGATGGTGTCCATTGTTTTTGACGTGACTGAAACTGACAGAGGGATGAAAAGATGAGAAAATGCTTAATAAAAATTTAGAAGTTAAAATTTTTCTTTTTCTACATAAACTGTCCTAACCCCTGTGTTGTTCTTCTTTAGCACACATAGATGAAGTCCAAGATACAGGTGGATTGTTGGAAGCGAGAAAGGCTGGAATAAAAGTTGGAATGCATTTTGTCTGACAGGAAAAACAGAGGTGGTGTCCTTGTCTTTTTTTATGTCATTGAAACAGACAAAGAGATGAGAAACTGCTTGTGAAAAATTAGGAGTTTTTTTTTTTTTCTCAATTTTTGTTCCACCCACCAAGTTATTACACTTTTGCAGTGAGGTAGCAATTACCACACTCTCACACACAGATTGACAAAGATAAACCTGATGCCAATTTGCTGGTTTTTGTTAATTATGAAAAGTGAGCTTATCTTCTATGGAGAATAATGTAATGTCCTGAGTAATATCTTAATTGGGTTAGATGATGGAAGTAGAGTTGCATTACCCAAGAGTGAGAAACACTAAAGTGGTGGGTTTTTCTTAGAATAGGAAAAACAGGGGGCGTGTCCTTGGTTTGTGATGTTGTTGAACCAGACAGACAAACAGTTGAGAAAGTGTTTAGTACAACACACTCTTGCACTCGCAAGCACAAACACACTCGCAAAGAGAATAGTCTGTTGGTGAGAATGCGAATTGCAGATGAAGCTGTCTAAAACATAAGGAGCACTGTATGGTCATTATTTAATCATTTTAGTAAAAGTTGGGGATTTAAATGTAAATTGCAAATGTGGGGATAATTCTTTTTTTTAAGTTTTGTTAGGTTTCATTGAACCCATGAAGCAATTCCGCAGCCGGCTGGGCTAGTGACTTTTTTTTTAATTTGCCCATCAGGGTAGGTAGCTTTGTTCAATTGTTATTATGACACCGACTTTCACAGGAAATAAAGACATGGAATGCTGGGTTAAGCCCCTTTAAGAAATAAACAGAGTAAAATGGCACTTTTTACTTTAAAGGGACCCTTGCTTCTAGATCTACCTTCATCAGCTGAGTATGAGTACGAGAATGCCAGTGTTGTTGTTTTTATTCTACCTTCACAAGTCACTGACCAAATGAAGAGGTTGTAGGTCAAGTTATAATGTAAATTGTGCTACTTTCACACAATATTATAACAATATTGCGCGTGTGACCTTTTCATTTTGCAGCTGATCAAGGTAGATCAAGAAGCACTGGTCCCCTTAAAGTAAGTGGTGCCAGTAAAATATCTGAACTTTAAATTTAAAGGCTAGCTAACATATATATTATATGTAGACCTTTATCTCAAAATATTTATTTGCCATGGATAAAGCCTTCAGGTTCATAATCAGTGCCCCTGAAAACATTTAGAGAGAATCACTTTAAGACTGAATTTTATCAAAATTGGTGTGATACTTTAAAAAAAGAAAATTTTGAAAGAAACAAGATTTTGAGTTTACATGGTGGGATAGTCCAGGGGCAGGCCCAACGGCTTCTAAATTTAGATTTACCACCAGCTACTGACAAAATGAAGAGGCCCATATTTGCATAATTAGTCTACATTTTAATTTGGCCTGCGACCTCTTCATTTCGACAGTAGATGATGAATGTTGATCAAGATTAGATTTTAAATGGTTTACCTTCCCATTTGTAGTAGGTTCTTGTATGTAAATGTTACTCATTCTCTCTCCAACTAAAATCTATGTCACCGTGTTAAAAGTTCAGAGACTAACAGTATCTGTTTTATGATGCAGACTAGATCTACAAAAATCTATTTCACTGTTTCAAAAGCACTGACTACTGGATCTCTTAAGTATGATATTGATTAGATCTAGATTAGATCCATCTTGAATCTAGATCTATAGATTCAGGTGGCCCTAATAGTAACACTGTTGTGTGTTCAAGAGGAATCTAGATGAGATGATATTTAATTGAGATTTACAGGGATTGTGTTTTTTTCTTTTCACATCCGTCTGCCTTTACCTAACGACAAGGGGCTGATGGCCAAATTATATCGTAAATACAGAGTCACGATTAATCAAACGGGTATTAGATCTAGACCTGTTGCAGTCCGATAGTATTGCAGACCACTTTTTTATATAGTTCCTTTAGGCCTACATGTTGAATCCTCCCCTGCCGGGCAAATTAATATTTTTGAAGACGTAGATTCTAGCGGGAATCTGTCCTCTTTGTCAGTGAATTGTCGGCACTGAGCATACAAATGTTCTAAGAGAATGTGTGATAGTGCAACTTTAGCATTAGATCTAGATCTAGACTCTACCAGTCTTACGATATTTTCATTATAAATATATTTTCAGTTTCATTATCTGTCTAGATCTATGTTGCATTCAAAAGTAAAAGAAAAAAACACTTTAATAATATGACGGGTGAAAAAGGTAAACAAAAAATTCCGCTTTTAGAACTAGATCTAGATCTAGATCTACGTTTAATCAACTTGGTGAAAAACGTAAAGGTTTTAAATAAATAAGTCTTTGAGCGTTTAGCCTTTTACTGCTAGGCCTAGAAGTCTAGATTCTAGATCCTGACCGGTGTTCCAGAAAAACAGAGTGCGATTGTATTGTACTCTCTTTCCAGAAGAGTGAAGTATGAAGGCCTTGATAAAGTGAGGTAGTAAGCTTACTTACTGTATTTGTTCTACTGCCCATAAGTTTCTCGCGCTTCTTCGGCTGAGACAAAATGGAATGCAAGAGATTTAGGAAAACATAGAAAAAAAAACTTTTTATTAAAGTTAAATATATATAAGTAAATGAATAATCATCTAAATGATTAGATATAAAAAAACATAGATAATAAATATATTTGTAGATAAAAAGGCAAGAAGGTAATTTAAAAAATTAAAAATAAATAAAGTTAAAGATGTAAATCAAATAAATACATGATTGGGGGTCGTTAGGGGTCTATAGCCTAGGGATGTTAGGAAGGGATGGTGAGGAAAAACTAACCAAGTATCAGCAGCTAATCCGCCAGCTGAGCCTTTTTCACGGATGTCTGGAACAGCACCACAGAATACTAAACTTTCTGGTATTAGTTGTTTTAATTTGTTTTACCTTTATGTAATTTATAGTCAATTGTGGTTTATATTTGTGTGTATAAGTAGGGAGTCTATTTAAAAAATTTGTGTTAAATTGTGTAAAAACAAATTGAATTTTAAGGAAAGTCCAAGGACATTGGTAATGGCTGTAAATAGGCCTTTAAGGTGCTTAGTACTT